>JAMKCH010001870.1:0-147049 GCA_023653785.1 Ophioderma brevispina
TTGAACCCAGGTAGTACGCGCTGCATATTTGACTTTATTTTTAGGTTGAAGCGCTTGCGTCATACCGCGTTTTTGCTACGTTCGCGCGCGCCTGCCAACGTTGTGTTTCGTTGAGTATCGTTGCGTTCAACGGTTGTTCGATTGTTGTCACTGAGTGGTGGCAGTCCTGTTGTTCTTGTTGTATTTAAGCCGTAAAGTATCGCGAAATTGGGTTAAAGATGACCTTAAATGATAAAGCTGTTTAAGAATGAGAATAAAGGTATGATTTTGGGAACCTGCACTCTCTTTACAACGAATTGAAACCGGCAACACCATTATTTTTGCGTGGAAGAACTCGGGCTCAGGCATCGTTCTTCCACTTAAAATAATGGCATCGCCTTGGTTTCAATTCGTCGTAAAGAGAGTACCGGTGTGAAAGGAGATATGGTCCGGCAAGAACCACAGTCCGGGCTCCATAGACGACAACGGAATAAAGCGTGAAACTAATGTTGCGTGAGAGTCAACTGAATCGATTGCCCTATTGTTCACCATTGTTGGCGGACTGTGAGACCGGCGGACCATATCTCCTGCCACACCGGTTCCCAAAATCATACCTTTATTCTCTAAGTCATATAAATGCTGGGACTGTCCATTTTCATCTCTCAAATGGGAAGCAACACTAGCTTTACCATAACAAGTGGTGAGTGAAGTCGGAAAATTCATCCACCCCTCTACACTGTAAAAATTAAGTGTTTAGGTTTTGTAACACTTATTAAACACCTAGACGCGTTTAACGAAACAACAAAATAAAAAATACCAACTTTTTGGTCAAAAAGTGGGTATTTTCTTGGACCACTGCTCCTATAAATCACTAAAAAGCATTGAAATTCAGCGCTGTTTTTCCCATTTTTAAATCAGAGCAATGTGAATTTCTTACGTGAACGCCTTAAGCGTTTAAAACAATATTATCCTAAGTGTTTAGATACTAAAATAAACACGTTTTGTGTTTATTTTGAACACTATAGTGTTAAGCTTCTAAATGCCTTGGTGTTATGGTGTTTAACTTCTAAACACCTTGGTGTTTATTCTTCCTAAACGGCTGGCAAATGTATAGTGTTTTAAAAGCGTTAAGGCGTTTATGTTAAAAATGTCCATTGCTCTGATTTAAAAATGGGAAAAACGATGCTGAATTTCAATGCTTTTTAGCGATTTATAGGAGCAGTGGTCTACGAAAATACCCACCTTTTGACCAAAAAGTTGGTATTTTTTATTTTGTTGTTTCGTTAAACGCGTCTAGGTGTTTAATAAGTGTTACAAAACCTAAACACTTAATTTTTACAGTGTATTCACCACTACCTGTTCAACAGGCATACTCGTAAATAAACACTCCTTCCAATTATATATCCCATATACCGGGCTCATATAATGTATAATGCGATCAGTGACGTAGCTAGGGGGGCAGGGGGGGGGCACGTGCCCCGGGCGCCATCTCAGGGGGCCGCTGAAATGACGTTGGGGAAAAATAAAATTGACACTGTCACAGACAGTATAGGCCTATAGTTCATAACTGAGAGCCCTTTGAAGGTACTTAAACTGTAAAACTCGAGAGCTCCCATCCCCGGGGGCTTCGCCCCCCTGGACTCCACCAGGGGTAAGTATAGATCATTTGCTTCATAATAATGAGATAAAGAGAGCTCTCCGAAGGCACTCAAACATGCTCAAAGTCGAGAGCCTCCGGGGGCTCCGGCCCCTGGACTCCACAATGGGCAGTATAGTTCATCTGATTCATGATAAAGAGATAACTAAGAGCTCTCCGAAGGCACTCAAACATGCTTAAACCCAACAGCTTCCAGGCCCCCCCCCCCCACCAGGGGCAAGTATAGATCATTTGCTTCATGATAATGAGATAATGGAGAGCTCTCCGAAGGCATTTAAACATGTTAAAACCCCACAGCTTCCAGGGGCTCCGCCCTTGGACTTCCTCCAGGGACAGTATAGTTCATCTGCTTCAAGAAAATGAGATACCTGAGAGCTCTCCGAAGACACTCAAACATGCTAAAACCTGAGAGCTTCCGGGGGCTCCGCCCCTGGACCCCGTAAGGGGATTTGCCTCGAAACCACATTAGGGGCCCTAAGGCGAGCCTCTGGATCCCACCTGTTTGGGGGGGGGGGGGGGGCGCCACATTAACATCTTGCCCCGGGCGCCACATCCACTAGCTACGCCACTGAATGCGATGTATCGATTGAACTTTTTTTTTTCAAATTTCAGGGGCGGTTATTCTTCTGGATGTGTCTATTTCTCTTTTAAGGCCCGTCTTTTGCAGAATATGATCAAATAAAATCTCATATTGCAAAATTTGCTACCGAAGTCCGTATATAAATAAACACCCATTTCTAAAAGTATTGCTTTTAAAGTAGCTGAAAGTCATTTCAGTCTCCAGCGTCCATTATAAAATACCAGTTGACAGCACTACCTCAAAACAGCGGTATTTGAGACTCTTCATGGACTAGTATATTAGCATTAAGTGTGTTTTAACACATTCTGTTTTAATATTGGTCAGAAAAACGATGATTGTGAGCGTACATACCTCACTCTTTGGAGAGCTATATATTAGAACATTGTATTTGCATAATGCAGCAGTTTTTAAAACTCTCAGTCTCTAGTGTACACGCTAGCGTGATTGAATGCAGAGAATGTGTGAGATTGGATTACGTATTATTCATTTGAATCCTTGTCTTGCCTTGTGGGAGTAGCGGTAATTGAACTGATCACGAAAATGCAAATAGATGGAGGACATCATATTTCAATGCAGATTTATTGTTTGAGGCCGAGGTTGGCGGTGTCAGATTTTCTCAACACCTGATGCCAATGAGATTAACTTTAGGATACCTTTTAGGATACGTAAATTAATGGGTTTTAAGAAACCAATAGGCCATCGCCACGCAAAACGATCCACACTCTTTGTAACCATACACGACATGTGCATATCTGTGAAACGTCCAATTTATCGTGTTCCATTGGGTACATAATGTGTATGTTATTGAATTGGTCCGTGATTTCTGGATACGACCCGTAAATAACATAATCACTGGGTCAATGAGAGATTGATATTATGGTAATTCTGGTCAATTTCGTGATAGTTGGTCAATTGTTTTTAAAAATTGTTTTCTTCAATTTTACAAAGTCCAAAATCAATCAATTAATTGGTAATTCAATTTGTTGATTTGGCGTACAGTGACGAAACTGGAAATATTAGTACCGACGTACACACGTATACCGCAATTTAATAGGATACATGAAGTAACAAGGTGGTTGGTATATTATTAGTGATTATACACAAAACAAAAAAATAGTGCATTAAAACTACTCAAAGGTAAACTGCTAAAGGAAGCACACACTTTCAAAAGTAAAGTGCTAAAGGAAGCACACACTTTCAAAGGTAAAGCGCTAAAGGAAGCACACACTTTCAAAGCAAATTGTAATTGAAAGAATTATTCTTCATTGGATTCTGGTGCTACAGTAGAGCAGTTACCTAAAACGTTAGTGAACGATATAGTGCTTGGGCCACGAGGTGATATTTGGCATATGGGTACCATATAGAGTGGCAAAACGAGAGTACTACTAACTTGTTAAGACACTTCAAATTAAATAATTTCTGCATGATAGACTTTCCAAAGTAGTAGCTTAAGCCTGCTAATTTGCATAAACAAAATGGCCGCCATTCAAGTTGCTCCATAACTGGTTTCAGCCATACCGTGTCTTGTAGAAGGATAATTTTGGTAAAAAAATGTTAACATGAGATGTTTGATAATGGACAACCACCAGAAGTCAAATATATACATTCTTAATTAAACCTAATTTGCATAAATCCAAAATGGCCGCCATTTTCGTAAATTTTGAGAATAATTTGACTTCAACATTCAAGGTATCATATGGATGAACTTTACACTACTCTAAAGTTTATAATTACACTATTGCTCAAATATAACTATATAAACATGTATGTATGCAAGACTTCCAAGGTGACAACTTAAGCAAGTAAATTTGAATAAACAAAATGGCCGCCATTGAAATTGCGCCATAACTAATTTCGGCTATATCCAGACTCGATGAAGAAATATTTTAGGCTCAAAACTGCTAAAATGACGGTGTTTGGATTAAAAAAAACAATCAAAATGAATTCATGGTCATCTATTTTAATAAAACCTTATTTTTTAGTAACAATTACATAACATAGCATTATAAATAACTATTGACCAACTCACAAAGTTCTCATTACAAGTATTTGCCACTCTAGTCCTCTTGAAGACTACGCCACCATATAGCTGTTTGGTAACTTGCAAACAGGATGTTCTTTGTTCAGCTAGGAGCGAAGAAGAGCTGATGAAGTAGGCTCAAGAATGGACTACCACAAGGGAGTGTGCTCGCACCTCTCCTGTTCAACATCTATACTAACGACCAACCTAGGAGTGCAGGAACCTGTCGTTTTACCTATGCAGACGATCTTTGAATTAGCGTACAAGATGCTAACTTCACACTTGTTGAAGAGAGACTCTCCAAAGCTTTGGATGAACTCCTAATTACTACGAGGAAACCACCTACGTGCCGTGCAAATCCGTCCAAGACACGGGTGTGTGCTTTTCATCTACGCAACCGTGGAGCCAAACGTCAGCTTAAAGTAACCTGGTCTGGAACACCCCTGGAGCACTTAGATAACCCTTCTACCTAGAAGTTGGGACCGCACTCTTTCTTATAAGACCCACATCAGGAAGACGAAGAGTAAAGTATGATCACGCAATAACATCAACGGAGAACGTATACATCCTAGCAGGAATTGCTCCAACAGTAGTGTAGCGAGCAAGCAAGAGCGTAGCTGCCAAGTATCTAATGTGAAGCACACTATGTCCGGACAGAGACCTGCTGCCAACCGCCTTAAATCCAGACATAGTTTCTTGAGCAAAGTGCAACCTCTTGAATCACTCTCTAAGCAGTTTAAGGGAGTAACATCTACTGGTATTGAACCTGGTTGTTCAGCTAGGAGCGAAGAAGAGCTGATGAAGTAGGCTCAAGAATGGACTACCACAAGGGAGTATGCTTGCACCTCTCCTGTTCAACATCTATACTAACGACCAACCTAGGAGTGCAGGAACCTGTCGTTTTACCTATGCAGACGATCTTGGAATTAGCGTACAAGATGCAGACTTCACACTTGTTGAAGAGAGACTCTCCAAAGCTTTGGATGAACTCCTAATTACTACGAGGAAACCACCTACGTGCAAATCCGTCCAAGACACGGGTGTGTGCTTTCTATCTACGCAACCGTGGAGCCAAACGTCAGCACAAATCTCTACAAGTGACACCTATCCTTTTCTCTCTCTCCCTCCCTCCCTCTCTCTCTCTCTCTATCTCTCTATCTATCTATCTATCTCTCTCTCTCAGTGTTTGCTTACTGGCTGATGAACTTCTTTGCAAACTTCATGTTGTTAGTATGTAGCTAGGTCACCCATCAAAGATGAGAACAACTTGCGGTACTAATTGTTTAGAGCAAAGAAAGCCAAAATTGAATCTGGCCTGCTTCCTCTATGTGAGGACTGCCTATTACCCCTTCATGCAGATGGGGCAAATTATATGGTGCCGTAGAAGACCTCTCCAGACCTTTCAGCCCAATGGTCATCGGATTGATTGTACGTCCTGATGGTAATTTGATCATCACAAGTGGATGAATGGCCAACCTGCTGCATACGTTGATTTAGAGTTCTTACCCTGCCTGCAATACTTGCCCAGAGTGTGCAGTTGCATCCTGTGTATGTATGGCTAAATGGGATGGTCTGTATCAGATAAATGTGTAGCAAGGTAACCGAACCGTGTGAAACAGAGAAAGGCAGGTGGTCATTTCTCATTGGACTGTTGCTGTGGTATAGTGCGGTGGGATTGTGACGAGGAGGTCACTAACATGATTTCTCAGAACGGGAAGCTAAATGACCGGTGATGTATCACATGTGAACATTAGGTTCATAAGTACTACTTGTAGATCAGAGACATTTGTGAATCTGGCTGACTATAGACTTATTGTATTAATGGCGTTGGTAAAATAATGTTTATGGCCAACATCCGCAATATCTCTAATTTGATTGAAATAACTACTGAAACACATTGTATACAATAATGGACCTCAAATATTCTAGATGCAAATTAGTGCTTTAAACTAGTATATAGACACATTTAATCCGAGTGTAATACATAACACTTAAAACGGCCCGGATTCAAAGTGGCTACAATTCCAAAAGCAACGCATACCACTGCTAATTTGGCAACCTGGCGACCATTTTGGATATGCAAAATTAAAACAAAATATTTATTAAAATGGATGGCATTAATTCATTTTTGGTTGTGTTTAATCAACATCTCATTTAAGCAGTTTTGTGGGGAGTTTTGTACCTAAAAAGCTTTCTTCTTGAGTCGGGATATATTGCCGCACTAGTTAGGGCGGCAATTCCAATGGCGCCATTTGTTTTGGCAAATTAGCATGCTCAGTTGTCCCCTTGAAGTCATTGCATGCACACATTATATAATATAGTGGCAATAGTGTAAGTGGAAACTAAGTGTAACGATTCATACATGTGATACCTTGACCATGACTGTTAAAGTCAAATTGGCTCAAAATTTACGAAATGGTGGCCATTTTGGATTTCGGCAAATTTCAGGTTTAATTAAAAATGCATGGATTTTGAGTTCTGGTGGTTGTTCCATTATCAACACCTTGTTAGCGTATTTTCACTAAAAGAATTTCTTCTACAACCAAAGAACAGGATTGGCCGGAACTAATTATGACTAAATTTCAAATGCGGCCATTTTTCCTTTATGCAAATTAGCAGGTTGTCACCTTCGAAGTCTTGTATAAGACATTTTAACTAGGTTTATATTAGTAAAGAGTGTATTGCAAACTTAAAAGTGCTTTGTTCATCCATGTGATCTTGAACATTGACTGTTACGTCAATTAGGCTCAATTTTGAAAATGGCGGCCATATCTTGATTACGCAGATTAGGTTTTAATTAAAATGTATGGATTTGAGTTCTGGTGGTTGTCCATTGTCAACACCTCATGTTATTTAATTATTCTACAGACTTCCGGCTAAAAGACAACATTGGCTAAACTAGTTTTGCGCAATTTCCTTGGCGGCCATTTTGGGTTTATGTAAGATTATCAGCTTTAAGCTACTAACTTTGGAATGTCCTATCATGCAACTTTATTTATAGATGATTTTTCTTAGTAAGTTGATACCACACGCTTTGCCACTCGCGATGTTTACCGCCCAACCTATCTGGCCCAAGGACGAATAGTTTCACACTGTATCATGTTCAGACAAAAAGTAATGTCTTTATCTCATCAGTGATTTTAAGCTCATATTGTTCCTCTGGCTTCATCATTGAACAATACCTTGGCATTTTGGCCTCTTCAAACACGAACCTGTCTTGTTTTCAATAAAAAATAATTTGTATCAGCCAAAAAAATTAGATTTATGCTTTGTTTTTCTTTCATTATCCTATCTTCCCCAACGTCTGCCTTATTACCATGCGATTACGCTTAGGTCAATTCCTTGGGCTTTACCTCAAAACAATGACTAGCTTCGAATAGCGGCCAAGTTTATCGCGTAGTATTCACTCTTCATTACATATTCGATTTGCTGCTCATTTCCAAGTCCCTTAAAATATTTCAAGATTGATAATGTCACGAGAGTGAAAGTAATTGACTTCGACTGTTTGGATATTTACTCTATACAGATAGGGAAATAGTTTGCTTTCGGGTGTTAAATGTGCATAAAACCGGAATTTTCGTCACATTTGTTACCGGTTTCGTGATTTATATGATTTTTATAATCTCAAATCAGTACTGGTCATTTATGAAAGGAAGCATCTCGAAGTCATTGAAAATGCATTGAGGTTTTACATTACGCATTTTAGAAATTCCATATCGCTGGTAAAGCGATACACTTACACTTTTAGTTGCGCATCATTCACAGAAATTCTCAAGAGGTTGTGCCTGCCACATGTTGACCTTCCCTCTTCATGTCGATAAAAAATTTCAATAATTTGGCGATCAATTGATATCACCAATTTCAGATTATATTTTTTTTAGTGCTTAAGGGTATTAAAAAGACAACTTTTGTTAACACACATAAAAATAAAACTTGTTTAACTATATTTATCATTTTATATAACTCAAAACTGTACCTTTTATGTAATCTTACTAGACTACGAATTTGCAAATTTTGTTTTTAAATTGATGATTTTTATGATTTTTTAATGATGCCCGATTTGAATGTTGTTATTTAAATGTCAAAGGTTATCAAGAATATTAATAAGTTACTAGAACCTGGAACTTCGTAATTTGGTAAAATCCGGTTATTGTTTACTTCAAATCGTATTTGTAATTTTATTTACTGAAGACAATATTGTAAATACTGTAATTAATAGTAATTGAATGTAGAATGGCTCACGTTATTCAGTAGCCATTTAATTACATGTACATTAGAAGCAAAGAGTAGAAATTATTTGATAATATTTAATTTGAACAAAGTTCTAAAATGTTCCAACACACTCTTTATTATTAGGTTTTTACATTATCTATGTATGATTTCTTAAATACTTGAAATAAAAGCCTATTTATAATTGACTTAAAAATATACAATTATATGTTAAAATTCACTTAACAGGACCATCATGGACTCGTATCCATCGATTCTATAGCCACAAAGGTGACGATCGGTCAAATAGCATGAATACAAAGTGAATTAAGTCAAACAAAAAAAATAATGGGCATTTCCTTGGCTGTATAACACTGTGAACCTACGTTTTCTGAATAAAACCATTCCGGAGTAAGTTTTTATAGATCATTCATTTACACACACAGGTAAGGATTCGGAACAGCCATTTCCAAGTCAATCCAACATAAGCACAGCTCTATAACATATCTGAAGAAAAACACCCCATCAACCAAACTGAAATACAACAATAATAAAAACAACTAACTCACACTATTCGTATCGCCACGAAAAACACAACAGCCAACCATTCAGAAATTCAAAAATGAAATCGTACCAAACCTGGATTCCTCAACTCATCTCAGGCAGGAAAGTTCTACTAAACAAATCCCCGACTTTTTCACTCATAAAAGTAACACATAACTGAACCCCGCTTGTAATGCTAACGCAGTTCAACGTTCACTTACTAATCTGGGCAAAAATTTTGGCTAACAAAATTCCACCTTCCAACAACCCCTTTATTAACACCTTCCAACACCACACCCACCTCAATTTTCCTCAACCCAGATACTGTAGATGAAATGCAAACGTGCCACCTCCTAACCCTGGGTAAAAAGTGCAGGTACCGACAAGATAGACGGATTGCTCACAATCATATGATGACCTTCATATCGCCTCGTTTGCACATATTTACCAATTCACTTCTCACCGGAATTTTCCAGATCACCTCAAATCAGCCTAAGTCATTCCTATTTTATAAAGAAAAAAAGCAAAGATGCACAGGACATTGTTCATACAGGCCCAGTTCCTGTTTCTTCCTCTTTTTCAAAACTACTTGAAAAAATCATGTTACCCACGTCTGTCTACATTCTCATAAGCACAACATTCTTGTCGACGAACAATACGGCTTTATGCCCAAACCTCGACCTCACATGGCAACGCCTTGAACTAACCCACCAACCTTAACCTTGCACTAAAAAATAACTCCACACTGGGGGATTCCTAGACCTCTCAAAGGCTTTCGACACCATGGACCACGACATCTCTTCTTCACAATTCTTTATCTTAACGGCTCTGTTGAGTAGCCTTGGAGTGGTTCATGAGTTACCTAACTAACCGCTCACATTCAGTCTATGTACATTCCACCGCATCATCTATTAAACCTATCACAGTTGGCGTCCGTCGGCTCAATCCTTGGACGCCTTACTTTTCATCATTTACATGAAACGACATCTCAACCCTTCCATCACACTAAAACTAATTTTTATTTGCTGATGACACCAACATTTTCTCTCAGACCCTAATCTTAGGCACGTTTTAATAACATGAATCCCGAACTCACAACATCATCAGACTGGTTCGGGCTACAAACTTTCCTTATGCTTTCCCAAAACTAACTACATGCTTTTCTCTACGCATACACAATCCACAATGAAACACTAACCTTGATAACCAGACAATCTCCCCTGTACATTCAACTAAATTCCTTGGCATCACAATCGACGACCAAACTACCATGGAATGAGCACATTAAACTCCATCACTAACCAAGCTCTCCCGCAATAGGTACAATCTACAGATTTCAACTCACCTTCCAACTACACCTTAAGATACTATATACACTTAGTTCTCCCGTACCTTAGCTACTGGCAACCTTTTATCTGGCCTCCACTATCATTCACGAACTCGTCAAACGCAACATTACACAGAAATGGGCCATCCGCACTCCATACAACTCACCCTCCAGAACTCACACCTCGCCATTACTTCACTCGCTGAACACTTAAATTTAGATCCTCAACCGACTTCACAGCGCCTTCATGTTTGACTATCACAACAACCTACTCCGAACTTCAACAATTACCTTTCTTTACACAATAGACCAAATCCCCGCTACACACTAGAACCAGCTGACAAACTTCAATCTTCCCCTCCCTACATCTTCGGTCTGAAAAACACATTATTCAGTACCACGACGCAAAACTCTGGAATGGTCGTCCAGAATCTATCACAACAACAGTGCAAACAAAAATACGTTTAAATCTCAACTAAAAAAACATTTATCAACCATTACATTTCACAATGATTACTCCCCATTTCTTTTTTCCCTCTTCAACTTTTTTCTCTACCTCATTTCTATCTCTATCCCCCCTTATACTCCAGTGTAAATATAACACAGCAGAAAGAAACAAAAAAAAACATGTTGTCCTCTGTCCGTCTCCTTTTTCCCCGTATCCTGTATTCCTGTTTTTATTATTATTATTACTATTATTTTTTGTTACCACACACACACAACATATATAAATTATCTTAATTTTTTATATCAAACCTATGTGTTAATTTGTACTATTTAAGTGTAATTATATTATTGTATTTTCATAGGGCCAGCAATAACTTTAAGCCCCGCGGGGTTTTCCATTAACTGGTCCAGCTATCATATCGCTCATCTATTTCATCTTAAAAAAATCAGTTTTCAATTGGGGGTGTTAACCTTTCTTTTTTACTATTATATTATGTTCGTTATCCTGTTTTGTTTATATATATATGTTAGTGCTAATAAAATGAAACTTGAACTTGAACTAATCATTTCAGGTGCGAGTTAACATGGTAAATGTATTGCAACCGTGAAAAAAATGGTTTTAAACCTATTGAGGGTGCACTTTTTTCAAAATGTGCCAGTTGTCTATTCAAACCAGATAACTATGTAGCACGTGAATTTGGCTTAATAAAACCACTTTAGGCCATTGTATCGGAGACAAAACATGGAAAAAGATGCATCGGATAAGGGTTTTGGTTACCCATTTTGGCGAACAGATTATGCATAGAAATACACAGTAGATATTTTATATATACCTTTCATTATTCAGGGTTATGTCAAGTCTAAAAGTTGGCAAATTTTCGTTCAAAATGAATGAATGTCTCTAAATTCCCGCTCCTAATCTGATGACAGTCAGTGGATATACATCTGTAACATTGACTCAGCAAAATAGCCGCTATGCATGTGACAAAGCAATGCAGATTCCCATTCGAGCTACACTTAGATGGGCAGAGCCATTTTACCACAACCCCGATTTAGTTCTGAGCTATTTTTTTCACAAACTGCCTTATCGTCATGAATAAATAAACGTAGAGCTTCTACTGTGCGTCCAATTAACTTTGACAGCATATTCTATCAATTTATCTAAAAGGAAACGTAGATGAACAAAACTCATGAAAGAGAAGTTGTTTGGCAAGCTGTGTAACAACATCTTTGTGCAGGTCTTTAACCCATAACTAGCTGCGTAACCCATTTCCATTCAATCGTACCGCGTTGTTTTTAGAAGAAATCAAACACCATTGATATTCACCGACCTATATTAAATACAGGTAACTGGTGCCGATCATGGATGAGATTATTTCAAAAAGAGTGGTTTCATAGTAATCTCGGCAATGTACGGTACCGTACGGTACACACGATACCTAGAATTGCATGTCTTACTTATAGGTCGCTGGATACCCTTTACTTTAGTTTTCTTCTAAAAACATGCTGATTGAATAGAAATGAGGTTCAGCAATAAGTAACGGGGCTTGGTTCTGCACAAAGACGCATCTTCGTTTCATTTTGCAATATTTGATTAAATATACTGTCAAAGTTTATTTATTCGTGAACGAGGACAGATCAATCCAAATCAGGACGGTGATAACACGTATAATCTTTTCAACTTCATGAGCAATAACAATAGCTCTGAATTTCCAGATATAAAAAAGAAACGGATGCTTTGTCCTTTGAATGGCGGGCGGTTTTACCGAATATCAATAGGAGAGTTGTGGAGTGCCAAATCGCGTGAAACGCATTTCAATACGGAATAAACCCCAAACTCTTTCTAACCTCGTCTTCATGGCCAAATTCATTCCCATTGAAAAATGTGTTCAGACGATTTGGCACTCCTCTATGGTGATAGCGCCATTATTTGCTGGAGTCAATGTAGTATGATGTACATCACCGGTCACTGATTCAGGGGGGGGGGAATCGAATGACATTTTCTTATTTTAAGAAAAAGTGCACTTTTACAATTGAATACCTGGTATATATTTCCAGACAAATATGACATGAATTATGGTGAATAGTTTCTGTTTCCATTCAGTGTACACTTCAATTTGTACATCCGTGCGATGGCCTACTTGTTCTGATGTAATCCGACAGGAATTTGATTACACTTCTGACCTAAGACATAGATTATAGATAATGAAAATCGTTCCGTATTTCATTCATCCCCGTTGTCTAGTGGATAAGGACGTCTGTCTATACGCAGATGTTTGGTATTTTTTCTAGAGCCTCCCTCTCTAAAGAAAGATAAAATTCATCATTTATGGTGTGGGTATTTCACTTATCTTTTGCCAGCTGTATTGCAGTAGAATAATGTTAGCATGATTGTGAACTACAAATAAAAAGCTTAACCAACAAGTCAGGTCAATTTTAAGTGTTCTGATTACGTCAGATCTAGTTAAGAAATGTAGTATATTTAAGTCTATCTATATCCGAGTTAAATTAAATTATCAATGCAATTCTAAAGAACACAAAACAATTTTCAGAAACTATAGTGCTGATCCCCATAGAACCAACATGATGAAGAATGAAGCTCATTGTGAGATGACTTTGTGCATTCTAAAATGTTTATTGTATTTAATTGTAGCTGCAGTATCTGTGAAGCAGTTATTTTGAATCCAATCACTACAAAGTGGTATCGATTCAGGGAACTTCAACTATTAGTACTCAATGTTATTTACGTTGTATTGATAGCATCATGGGAAACGGTAACATGACGTCACATTGGCCGCTACGCCACCCGAGCCATGAGCTGTTATTGATAACATTTTTTTCTTCAAATGAGCTAATTTATGGTAATAATGCCAATTTTTGAGAATCATTTCAATATTGATTTATTACATATACCCTAAACGTCCTAGAGGAAAATCTGATGATCACCGCAAAAGGGAGGTAGCGTGATTTTTCTTGTGAGATCTAGAGGGCAGTGGCCCGCTCCGAGTTTTTCAAAAGTGCAATTATTAAATGCAGTTACGGGAAGTTATATGGATATAATCCAAAACGTGGCTGTTGATTCGCTTTAATACCAAATATTTAGGATTTTCATGGACCAATAATTAAAGCCGAGGAAGGAGAACCCCCTGTTGGTGGGTCTAGCAGGGTGGGATTCGGAGTGCTTTCATGTTAAGAGGGGTGCTCTATCCATTCCCCGACAACAAAGATTCTTTGCAAAAGATATTTCAAATGTTGACGGTTTTGGAAATGCCGTTGATATTCTTGATAATTATGACTCAAATAAGATTAAGAAAACGATGTTTTGTCGGTTACATAATAAAATTTGTCAAGAAGATTTTTGCTTTTTGCTACTTACCGATTTATAAATTGATCTTCTCCGATACAAAAAGCAAATTAATATCCGCCCTGGCTTTATTATATAGAATAATTGGTTGATCCCTAGAACTCCGCCCCCCTTCCTTGGGCACCATAGGAGGCGAAAAAATCGAGATTTTTTACTTATTAATAATTAAAAGCAATTGGATCTTAGGATTTATTTTGCTTATAGAAGATGCCAATTAATAATGATAATACTTGTATCAAATAACCCTTTAATGATTATACCCTCAATTTTAAATTTGGTTCTGATAATTATCTTAACTGTGTAAGTCAATGGTAAAGACCAAGGTGCATTCGAACTTTCTGAGAAAAATATAAAAGGGATGGCTAACATTTACGTATAGTTTGCTATAATTATTTTAAACGGTTGGTCTTGAGTAGATATAGTCAATATTTTGAGTTCAAAATTATTATCGGAGTTGATGAGGCCTGGATGAAAATGTGCGAACCACTTTTTTCGGAGGTCGGAGAGTAACAATTCAATAACCATAGGTCAAAAGTTCGGCTTTTCATTTTAGTTTCGGTATGTGGTTCTTAATTTAAAGTTAGGTTCCATGATCAAACCCCATGGGAAAAAGTATCTCGGTTGAGTACTATGCCAACCCCACCCCACCCGGCCCCCCCCCCCCACTACCACCAACCCGGCACTAACCGAAGTTTTTTAACATGGGCAAGTAAATGTTAATATGTGCAAATCCCCTCTATGAGACATCAGCAAAGGACTAGCTCTTGTTAGCCTAAATCAAGCAGAGAAGACGGAGGTAACCGCCTAAAAACAGCCAGAAACAAGAGGCTATAGACTACTAAAACGTAGTGTAACTAAACAAATAGAGGGAGTTGTGAAGCTTCCTGCCAGAAGGCCCATCACACGACATAAAAAGAATCACTGTTCTATGTTTGATGCAAGGGTTGAGATGAACGTAGCGATACTCATATTTCATCCAACACGCTAGTTTTGAGTTCATTTCACTGCCAGGCATACTTTATAATCAAAATGTCTTCCCTTTTTGTAAGTTTCAGCAACACCTATTGTACTTTGACTTAAACACTATCAAAATATTCTATCCGATCACGGAGGATTGGGAAATTAGATTTTAAACAAGTTAATCTTGATTTAATTTCAGACTTTGCCATGACCAGGACATTACTATCTGTTATGGGTTATTGTTCGAATGAGTCATTCAAAGCCTCAAAGCCGTTACCATCCATTGTAGCTATTTCTTGATAGGTGGACGGTTTAGAGGTTTCCTACGGAAGAGAGTAACACCATGGTAAGTGCATTTTGGTTAATTTTACAGGCGAAAGCATTTTTGTGTTTTGTCTTCCCATCTGAATTTCCATAGACATAAACTTGTGGGAATATTATAGCAGTTTTTTCAATTTGTCAATACAAACCACATAATCAGTGTTAAACTAATATATTAGTTATTTATTTTGAGATATCGTAAGTGCCCACTTAAATAGTGGTGAGGCCAACACCATCGTTCCATTGGCAATTTCTTTCAGTGCAATACCACAGTAAGTGCCATATTACCGATTATTACACAAACCCATCATTACAAAATAAACTAATGTGTTTTTATTAGTTTCTAGCATTTTGCAAATTTAAAAAATACCAAGAAAATTGAGAAACAAAGTTTGCACTTATGATGGTGTTGCATTCTGCCTACGATAGATATGTCGTAGTACTAGACTGGTATGATAAAAAAATAAGTCGTATAAAAAGTTGATATAAAGCAGTACCAAATATCAATGTTTTCAATGGGCATTGCGTGTAACTGCAACAACTGACACGCAGACCCCTAATCAATCTCGTCTTTAAATATGTTCATTTTTAATTTTGTACAGCTGTTTTGTGTACTTAAATTGTCTGATGTCAAAGATACATTAAGCTATAGTGTAGTTTCTTTTTACGTTGTTTCTCTTTTTTAAAGAAAACATTTATGCCTCTTGTCCGTTCTACTCACTCAGCCTATTCAGACTTAACGAAGCCACCACCTTTGACGTTAACCTTTTTTTTCTTAGCCTACCATTCTAATCACGAAACGTACGGAATTTATTTGAGAAGAATTGTTGGTTTCTTTGTTTTTGTTGTGGATTTGTGTTTTAAAGGTGCAACGAGAGGCATCCATATTTTATGTCACATCTAGACATATCATTTATGTAGATTAGACGCTCAATAAAAATGGCTACAGGAACGTCTTTAAAAAGAAAACAAAGGTGATTTTAATTTGCTCATATTTCAATATCAAACATATAAAACACTTTCGTATTTGCTCTAATACGAAATTAGAAATTTCATAATTATTGTACTACAGAAATAACTCCGAGCTTTATCCTTTTGGAGGGATATATTTTTATTGAAAACTTAACATCAGTGTAAAATAGGGACATCTGGTATGTGAAATTTCTCGTTGCACCTTTAATTTAAGAAAGTATAATTGAACTCCTCATAATGATATACCGTAGGCTATTAAGACAAACCGGTTTTATGGCGTCATATTACAATCCACGACTACTTCATTAAATGAATGTCATTTCTAAAAGAATAATGCGCTTACTTTTAAGATTATGTGATATTGCTCTATGTGCAGTGCCAAAAATAATACACAGAGGAAGTTGAGTTTGGCATAACGATTACACGCGCACCGTACGACCGAGTGTTGTCGTGAGCTTACTTCATTCATAAACGTCATTACATTCGTGTTCTCACATTCATTTAAACCATAAAATAAATCAACTAATGATTGTTCGGGTGATTGAACGACGATTCCTACATATCCGCATGTCTTCATAATGTAGACGCCAAGGGCATAGCAAGCGTACACCAGGGCGTACCGAAGGCTATTAAAACGAAAATGCTCTGGTTAACAACAATAGCATTCACACATTTGTGGCTGTGTGATCGGCTATTGGGCGAAATGATTATTAACCGCAGGAACTCAAGCCAAACAAGAATAGTCTTTTAAAAAGACAACCATCGCTTAGCGAGGTTGTTAGTACTTAATATGTTAGTGTAAATACTTGAGATCATAGGAAACCCTCTCATATTAGAGAGATTATATAACCACAGTATATATTTCAGGCATCAACCATACTCATGTATCAACCTTTAATTTTGAAATACCATGGGTTTGGAAAAGCCAGCCTTACAGCCATATCCATTTCATAGGTGAGTGCCCCCCTGTTATGAATTTTCCAAACTTGTTCAGCAATGTAGATCATTGGGGTAGTTTATCAATCAAATAGATCCTAAATTTTTTAACCACAGCCCATTGCACAGATATTACAAAATAACTTACAGGAAACAGGTTTTTAAAACAATGCTTGTCACTATGAGGTAATGAAGTATCAACTCCTATGGCACAGTTCAATAGTTTTCATTCACAAGTGTATTTAGAAACAGTCAAAACACACCCCCTGAGTTTTGTGTATGATATATGATACCAAGAATACACAAGATCAGATCACGTCAATGAATGTACAAGTACAACCCACTGAACTGTGCCCTTGGTTGATGAGCATATTGTAACTCGTAGTGTGTGTTATCTGGGCATTGTACACATAGTGGTACTCCCAAGACCATGGGTCAGATCATACATTACATGTCAATGAACTGAGAAGTTATCCACAGTGATGGGTGGGCTGTCATCCAATCAAAAGTTTTATTTCTAGCTGCTTAGGAAATGTAAATGAATTTCCTAGTAGGCATATACCATGCTCTTAATTCTTAAAATAATTGGAACCAGAGGACTTTGTACTGCTACATGAGACAACTACCCAACTCTGCATGACTGTGATATTCTGCCAATCATTTGCTTGCTGCACATATGCTAGGGTAACTTGCAATGTTGTGGCTTTTATCCACTCCGACTTTATACCATCTTCGATGGAAAAATAAAATCCTACTTCAGATAAAGCTATATGTGGATCCTGTTTGTCAGCTTTATTGGACCAATAGCTAACGTGCTTATGTTGAAGCAATATTAACGCGGGCAATATCGTTTCATCATAAGCGCGTCATGTTGAAACACTATTGACCCTCGTCTGCCTGAGTTATATTTTGTAACTGCTGGAGACTAAAACAGATTCGATGTACATATAAACGTAGAGGAAGTGCGAAAAGTGTAATATTTCTTTAAAATTCATTTACGCATTTCATCACTACACATGGGTTGTTTTGAAAATGCTATGGAAGTGCGAGGAAGATTAGCTACTCCAAGAGTCTTAGAAAGTCTAATCTTTCTCGCACTACAAATGCATTTCCCCCAAAAAAACAATCAACAGTGAATTACGTCAAGGTCTTTGCTCAGTATGATGTCATATATTCCTAAAAATTACCCAAATACCTACATAAATTACGTTAATATTGTTTTCTAAAAGTGTGCGACGGATAAGAACTTCGCCGCGCTGCATTAGTCAGAATAATCACAGGTGCCTTGAGCCGTTGGCTTTCGGCCTGTCACACGGTCGCATGCAATTATCCTTATCATATTTTGCAATATGACAGTTTGTAAACATACAACTTTTGATGGTTCTCTAGTTCGGGTTTAGTTTCTAATCAAATAGTTCTTGTAAATCTTATTCCCCTTAATTCTCTATTTTTAATGCTTTTTAGTCTAAATGATTTTTATAACCCGTGAATGTGACTGCGTTGACGCAGAGTTATATGCCAATGCCAATTCAAGACTAAATATCATGAACCATTATATAGAGTTCCTTTCAATCGCTAATTATGTTATTTTTGTTGCAAGAAAGTTCACCGCTAGCAGCTGTGAGATACAACAGGGCTTTTATTTGGATATAATGCAACACAACAATGTTTCAGTAACATGGAATACATTATTTATCTTTAAGGGCTAAGAAAATGTCGCGGCTATACATTAAATCTGTAGAGGCACTTAAGATATGTGAAATGAAGAAGAAGAAGAAAAACGTCAAAAAACAAAGAAGAATGAGGAGGAAAGATGAAAAGAGGAGAGAAGAAAAAACACCACAAGCTCGTGATATGTAGGTTACACCCGGGGAAATAATTAGAAACCAACAACGAGTGCAGTGCATAAAGTATGTTGTGTAAGGTGTCAATATACCTCCTCCTATCAGGCCGCTTACATTGATGGAGTAAGCCGCTACTTCCAACTTCAGAACATTTTGGATCAGTCAACGTAATTCAATAACTCCCGGGCATATACTCGTACGATACGCTGTACACTACACTGAGCTTTAAAATGTTAAAATGCACAATATGTTCTCGGCTTGGAACATGGGATTTATGTCATAAGGCTGTAGCTATTGAAATTAGAGAAAATTGAAAAAGCTCTCAGCTGTTTGATGCTTTCTATACCCTACGGTCTATGAATGTGTGTGGATGAATATCTGCAATTCGTACCAGTCAAACATAATTATTTATGGCTCCTTGTGAAACTAAAAGCTGCTAGTAACAGTCGGAGGAATATTTATGTCAAAGAAGTAGGCTTCATATATCCTAGATAAATCCACCTTAAGGACTAAATTTCTAATGCCTTTAAAGGGAATCCAAAATACTCACGCCTATTGCTATGATTAAAAGATAAAACACCTTTATACGATGGATTGGCAACGAATGCGTTCGCTATTAAAGATATTAGTTTATTCCAGTATCTAACACTGTTATTACGATAACAAAAATAGACATTAGATAAAATAGTTTGAGCTTAATACGATAGTTATCTGTTCCACTTAGACTGTTGCTGAAAATAACGTAATTGGACCCATAGCTCGAGGGTAACTTTATATCCCTTACGATTTTTAAAACATAATCTGTTGGAAAAAGAAATGTTGTAGTAGTAATTGGGTTCCACCAAGAGGATTTTGTTGAGACCTTTCAGCTTCAAACTCATAGATATGGTTGGTTGCATGCTATGTACTCCGGTTATATAGCCTGCTTTAATTTCGAAATATGAGATAAGTATGAGACACAAAGCATTGCCATGAACAATATGAAGAGTGATACCAAGAACATTGAGTGACACGAGGGATTTGCCTTCGCGACACGACGTCTAAATTCAGTTTGAAGTAAACCTCCAATTGCATGTTGGTATTGTTTCTTACAAAGAACATCTTGAGGTTCCAGATCTTTTCTTTACTTTTTACCGGGGGCGAGCGCCCCCACGCGCACCCCTGGGTACGCGCTTGTAACGACATCATATTTACATCATCTATTCTTACCTTTATTTTATTTGCCGACGACACGACGTTACTCTATTCGGACCGAAATTTGATCAATAAAATATAATTAATCAATAGAGAATTACAAAAAGTGATGACATGGTTCAAAGCTAATAAGTTATCAGTTAATTATATGATCATGGGTACTCCTAACAAAACAATGAACTTTCGAGAATCTATTGATGTTGTATTAGATGGAACAAAATTGAATATGGTCAACAATACGAAGTTTTTAGGTGTAATTATTGACGAGAATTTATCATGGAAATCCCATATAGAAGCTGTCAAATACAATATCAGGTAATGTTTGTATACTTAACAAGTTGAAATATTTTGTTCCAAAATGTGTCTTATATAGTATTCACTGTACAACTATTTCCCCATACATTACATATGGTATTTTAGCTTGGGGCAACACTCCCTATTCTTATTTAGAAAAGCTGTATAAGATTCAAAAACGGGCTGTAAGGATTATCACCAAATCACATTACCTTGCTCACTTTTCAGAGACCTTAAGATATTAAAAGTGTTCGATGGGTACAAACTAAATCTTGGCATATTTATGTATAAACAATATAATATTCAACGTAAATGGTCATAATACCAGAAACCTAAATGATTATTATGTAAAGAAAACCAAAAGTAATACTGCTTCCAGGAGTGTGAGGACAATAGGCCCTCTTCAATTGAAAATTTGCCAATTTTGAAATAAAAAAAAGTCGAAAAAGTTGGTATCTTAAAAACTCAACAACCTTAAACGTAATATGTTAATGTTATATGATTGACCCAGAATGTTGCCTTTGTGGTATGTTATTTGTCTTGTGTATCTGTTTTATTTACGTGTAACTTATGTTTGTAAAGGGGACGATCACGTCTGGCCAATTTTGGCCTTTTGATCATCTCCTCCGTATCATTTTGTAATTTCATTTAGATAACTGTTTATAATATGTCTTTGATCATGTATTATCTGGATGCGTTATGATGTGGAAAGAAATTACTACTACTACTACCACATAATCAGTGTTAAAATAATAAGTAATTAAGTTATTTACTTTTGGAGATATCGTGAGTGCACAACTTAAAATAGTGGTGAGTGCCACACCATCGTTCCATTGGCAATTTCTTTCAGTGCAATACCGCCGTAAGTGCATTGTTACCCATTATCACACATAAACAATCATTACAAAATAAAAGAATGTCTTTTTATTAGTTTCTAGCATTTTGCAAATTTAAAAAATACCAAGAAAATAGAGAAACAAAGTTTTGCACTTACGATGGTGTTGCACTCCGCCTACGATAGATATGTCGTAGTACTAGACTAGTATGATAAAAAATAAGTCGTATAAAAGTTGATATAAAGCAGTACAAAATATCAACTCTTACACGACAACCAAAAGTTGAACTTCATAGAGTTTTCAATGGGCATTGCAGTGTACTGCAACACTGACACACGGACCCCATAATCAACATTAGTCTTTAAAATATTCATTTTTAATTTAGTACAGCTTGTTTTTATATGTGCCTTTTGTACTTAAATTGTCTGAGGTCAAAGATAACATTACTCTAATCTATAGTTTTGGTTGCTATTGTCATTGTTGTTTCTCTTTTAAAAGAAAACATTTTATGTATCTTGTCCGGTTCTACTCACTCAGCCTATTTCAGACTTAACGAAGCACACCTGTTTTACAGTTACCTTTTTTCTTAGCCTTACCATTCTAATTATCACGACACGTACGTCCTTTATTTTGAGAATAATTGTTTGTTTCCTTTGTTTGTGTTGTTGTATTTGTGTATAAAAGGTGCAACGAGAGATGTGAGGCAGTCCATATTTTAGGTCCTATCCTAGACATCATTTCTGTGATTAGACACTCAATAGAAATGGCTACAGGAAAACGTCTTTAAATAAAAAAAAAAGAAACAAGGTGATTTTTTTCATTTGCCTCATATTTCATATCAACATATAAAACACTTTCGTATTTGCTCAATACAACAATTAGAATTTCATAATTATTGTCTACAGGAAATAATACCGAGCTTTATCCTTTTGGAGGGATCTATTTTTTATGTCGTGAGCTTCTTTCATCCAATCCATAAACGTCATTACATTCGTGTTCTCGACAATTCATTTAAACATAAAATCAATCACTACATGATTGTGCGGGTAATTGAACGACGATTCCTACATATCCGCAGGTCGTCATAATGCCGACGCCAAGGCATAGCAAGCGTACATCAGGCGTACCGAAGGCTCTGGTTAAAACAATAGCATTCACACATTTGTGGCTGTGTGATCGGCTTATTGGCGCAAGTGATTATTACCGCAGAAAACTCAAGCCAAAAAATAAAATCCTACTTCAGATAAAGCTATAGGTGGATCCTGTTTGTCAGCTTTATTGGACCAATAGCTAACGTGCTTATGTTGAAGCAATATTAACGGCGATATTGTTTCAACATAAGCGCGTCATGTTGCAACACTATTGACCCTCGTCTACCTGAGTTATATTTTGTAACTGCTGGAGACTAAAACAGATTCGCTGTACATATCGTCGTGGTCACGACATAGTGTCGAATCTGATTTTTTTGGTGAAATTGAGTTAATAGTTGATTCTGGTTGCCTTTTATGTACTCTTTAATTGTACCCAAAAATAAAAGTGAAATTACATCTCCTAACCAAAATAGCCGCAGTCGAATAACACCCATTTGTATAAAACGGGTTTCACAAATAATCGAATACGTATTCGATAGCCTTGCGTGTCCAAATATCTCAAAGCACACAGATAAATTGCGAACGAAACCCGTATTCGCTGGGACAAAAATTGCTACTTCAGTGATCAAAATCGATAATAGGTCTGTCAGGATTTAAGGCAATCGTTGAAATTTACCTTTCTTCATGAGGGATTGGTCATGTTATTTCACATTTATATTTTTGTGTTTTAATTATGTTACTTGTACTAATTGAAACCTACGGTCTGTGCGTTGTGAAAAAGAACTATCCACGTTTTGTATATAGTTTTAACATTTGTACAAATTAACCAAATTTATCACTTTTAGGGGGACATTTGACATTAACCCTCGTATTACCAAAGGGAGGAGCTACCACTTAGGTAAACTTTCCTCCGGTGCCCAAAACGTTAAAAACTTTCGTTAAGTCTTCCATATAATTATTTCACATCCTTCTGCTCATTTTGGCGAAACAAATGTGAAGGTAGTACCGTCACCGGGGTTAGCGTCGAAGTCGATTGGTGGGGAGTGGTTCTATTACCTCTACTAACCATTATTGAAAATGCAGCATTCTGATTGGTCAGTTTACTGCCCATTATTCTGCAATAATGAGCCGCTAATACATTTTCTTTTCATTTATTTTCATTCATCAGCATACAAAATACACATAAATTAGGCATATTACCTTAAAACCTATACAAACAAACAAAATCAAATCAAGTTGTTTTAGTTAATAGAATAGAAATAAAGGTTTTTAGTATCATCTATGGGCTCATAATGTATCCTCGGGCGAAAAAAATAATAATAATGGGCGCCATTATTTAGTTTTTCCTACCTCGGGCACATTATTCGCCTATAAATGATACTACATTACCCTTTAGTTATTAGTTCATTAGTTTATATATTGTGCACTGTATGACTCTAAAATTATATGTTGATCAAAAACTATTCATTTTCCATTCATTTGGGGGCGAAAACCCGCATGAAAATCCAATATTCCTAACTTTTTGATGCAAAATTTCATTTTTTCATTTTATACGCTAATGTGTGTCTGTGGAAATGACCAATTTTGCCAACTTGTGAACTTTGACGCCATTGTGACGCCATACTAGGTTATGTTGGAAGCAATAGAAAACGGAGGACCTAAGCTATCAACTGGTACCAACATCTATTGCTTAAAAATAATGAATTCTCTGGTAAACCTTAGTAAACCGTGTTACAAAAATAGACTTGGTAAACATATTGTGAAAGTTTGATTTTCTTTGATGTTAACTTGGACATTCTGCAAACTAAATAATTACTAATACATCATTTAAAAAAACTCGCCTTTCAGGACCAAATTGATATTTTCTTCGGGAAGTTGTTTGTATAAGCGTTAGTGCCTCTAAATTGTTTAGATTATGTTAGATTTTACTATTGAGTATATTACCCATTTAACTGTTGATTGGGTTCAAGTTTGGTATATATATTTTTTAAACGTGTACATAAAAGATGGGAACTATTATGTAATTTGAAATTTAAGAAAACGAGAAAAATATGGTTGTTATAAAGTTGGATAGACCACTTTTATCCTCCAAAACCTTTTGAGTTATGAAACATTCCAGTTACATTTTAAATATTTTCTGAGCTCGATTTTTGAACAGTTCTATATAGCCAATATTTAATGTGTGGTTTTTTTTTTTTTTTTTTTTAATTAGGCATATTACCTTAAAACCTATACAAACAAACAAAATCAAATCAAGTTGTTTTAGTTAATAGAATAGAAATAAAGGTTTTTAGTATCATCTATGGGCTCATAATGTATCCTCGGGCGAAAAAAATAATAATAATGGGCGCCATTATTTAGTTTTTCCTACCTCGGGCACATTATTCGCCTATAAATGATACTACATTACCCTTTAGTTATTAGTTCATTAGTTTATATATTGTGCACTGTATGACTCTAAAATTATATGTTGATCAAAAACTATTCATTTTCCATTCATTTGGGGGCGAAAACCCGCATGAAAATCCAATATTCCTAACTTTTTGATGCAAAATTTCATTTTTTCATTTTATACGCTAATGTGTGTCTGTGGAAATGACCAATTTTGCCAACTTGTGAACTTTGACGCCATTGTGACGCCATACTAGGTTATGTTGGAAGCAATAGAAAACGGAGGACCTAAGCTATCAACTGGTACCAACATCTATTGCTTAAAAATAATGAATTCTCTGGTAAACCTTAGTAAACCGTGTTACAAAAATAGACTTGGTAAACATATTGTGAAAGTTTGATTTTCTTTGATGTTAACTTGGACATTCTGCAAACTAAATAATTACTAATACATCATTTAAAAAAACTCGCCTTTCAGGACCAAATTGATATTTTCTTCGGGAAGTTGTTTGTATAAGCGTTAGTGCCTCTAAATTGTTTAGATTATGTTAGATTTTACATTTTAAATATTTTCTGAGCTCGATTTTTGAACAGTTCTATATAGCCAATATTTAATGTGTGGTGCAACATGCATACCATTATAACATACACTGCAATGTTTGTGTTCCTTCTAACGTATTTACACCTGAAATTTATGTTTTTTTTCTGCAGAAATGAGTTAAAACATATTGGCGACTAATTAAAGATATTAATTTTAAGGAGCTAAATTTGTAGGAGGTTGTAAATTCGTTGGTCATCGTGGTCAGTCTGCGCTATATTTTACCACGACCGATATAACAGTGAATGTTTCCCATTTTAATCGCTTATGGAAGTCGTTTATATACAAATTTGCACTGTTTGTAGCATAAACACAATGCAATAGACATCGTCATCGATGTCGTCTTCATCATCATCATCATCATTATTATCGTCATCGTCACCATCGTCATCATCATCGTCATCATCGTCGTCATCATCATCATCATCATCGTCATCATCTTCATCACCGTCATCATCATCATCGATCAGTAGCATCATCGATCAGTAGCATCATTATCGTCGTCAAGCTCGATGTTTCCTTATTTCATCGTTATTGCCACCATCATCACCGCCATCGTTATTCTTATCATCGTGGCATCATCGACATCATCATTTTAAAATAGTAAAAACCCGTAGCTATAGTAATCTCACCATACCAACATTAAAAATCAACGGGTTTCATGCAGTCGAATACGTATTCGACTCCTTACAACACAGCGAATCAAACATTTGGGTTTTGACGAACTGTCAAATCACATTCAGTGGCCATTTTGAATAAGAAAACAGTTGTTTCTTAGTATTTTAATACTGTCGTCAGTTAGTAGCCATGCACGTCTTTAACATACACCACTTAAAATAGCCATTTCCTTTTATTTCATTTAATTACACGC
This sequence comes from Ophioderma brevispina, assembly GCA_023653785.1. Lineage (NCBI taxonomy): Eukaryota > Metazoa > Echinodermata > Ophiuroidea > Amphilepidida > Ophiodermatidae > Ophioderma > Ophioderma brevispina. The sequence goes on from JAMKCH010001870.1 coordinate 26,435, forward strand.
ATTCATAAGTAACTCAAACTTTCAAACGCCGTTTTCTCAGAACTAGCATTTATGCTGATTCCACAGTATGCAGAACCCACGACGATATAAACGTAGTGGAAGTGCGAAAAGTGTAAATATTTCTTTAAAATTCATTTACGCATTTCATCACAACTTATGGGTTGTTTTGAAAATGCTATGGAAGTGCGAGGAAGATTAGCTACTCCAAGAGCCTTAGAAAGTCTAATCTTTCTCGCACTACAAATGCATTTCCAAAACAAACCAATCAACAGTGAATTACGTCAAGGTCTTTGCTCAGTATGATGTCCTATATTCCTAAAAATTACCCAAATACCTACATAAATTACGTTAATATTGTTCTTCTAAAAGTGTATGACGGATAAGAACCTCGCCGCGGTGCATTAGTCAGGTGTTCGAACCTTTGGCTTTCGGGCTGCCATACGGTCGCGTGTGATTATCCTTATCATATTATGCAATATGACAGTTTGTTAACACACAACTGTTGATGGTTGTCTAGTTCGGGTCTAACATTTTCTAATCAAATAGTTTTTGTGAATCGTATTCCCCCTTAATTCTATATTTTTAATGTTTTTTAGTCCATGCAATGATTTTTATAAGCCGTGTATTTGACGCCGAGTTAGATGCCAATGCCAATTCAAGACAAAATATCATGAGCCATTAACATATCTAGATTTTCCTTTTCAATCGCTAATAATGTTATTTTTGTTGCACCGCTAGCAGCTGTGAGATACAACAGGACTTTTATTTGATGTATTGCAACACAACAATGTTTCGGTACATGGAATACAATATTTATCCTTGAGGGTTAATGAAATGCCGTGGCTATAACACATTAAAGTCTGTAGAAGCACTTTACTAAAGAAATGTTAATGAAGAAGACAAAACGACAAAAACAAGAAGAATGAGAGGAAAGATTAAAAGAGGGAGGAAGAAAAACCCATAAGCAGCCATAAGCTCGTGATATGTAGGTTACACCCGGGGAAATAATTAAAACCACAACGACGAGTGGCAAGTGCAAAAAGCATGTTGTTTAAGGTGTCAATATACCTACTCCTATCAGGACGCTTACATGATGGAGTAAGCCGCTACTTCGAACTTCAAAACATTTTTGATCAGTCAACGTAATTCAACTCCCTGGCATACACTCGTACTGAATACTGGCTGTAGCACTACCTGAGCTTTAAAATGCACAATATGTTTTCTCGGTTTGGAACTGGGATTTATTTCATAAGGCTATAGCTTATTGAAATTAGACAAATTGCAAAAAAGCTCCAACAATGTTTGATGCATGCTTTCTATACCCTCGGTCTATGAATGTGTTGGATAATACTGGAATTCGTAACCATCAAACATAATTATTTATGGCTCCTGTGAACTAAAGGCTGCTAGCACAGTCGGAGGAATATTTATGTCAAGAAGTCAGCTTCATATATCCTAGATAAATCCACCTTAAGTCCCGCTCAGAGATTCCCGGAGGGCGCCCTCAATTTTCAAACAATTGTGTTTTTTGCATATCCATAGTGCTTGTCAATATGACTAAACACTGTGTGAAATAGCTAAGCTCAAATCGGAAGTCCGTTCATATAGAAAATCGCAACTTTGTTATAAATTTCCGGATCCGGAAATTTAGTTATACCCAGTATCATATGGCAATGTATCTACACATAAATGTTTACTGCATGCAAACGAAAATCCGATACATCGTCAAAACTTTGGGAAGTGGGCCATTTAGGTGATATCTGTAGTTCCAGTGTTGCTATTTTCAATTAAATACAGAAAAAAAAATATATTTCACACACATCCCTGAGTCAGACTTTAGACTAATTTCTAATGCTTTTAAAGGGAATCAAAATACTCACGCTATTGCTATTATACAAAATAAAAATCCACCGTTATACGATGGATTGGCAACGAATTCGCTCGCTATTAAACTTATTAGTTTATTGCAGTATGTAACAACCTGTTATTACCTACTAATAAAAAATAGACGTTCGCTCCCCTAGTTATGCGCTTCCTCCCGCTAGTTTATCTGTTCCCCTATATACTGTTGCGAAATAACGTATTGGGCCCCACATAGCTCGAGGGTAAACTTTATCCCTTAACGATTTTTCAAAACATCTCTGTTTGGACCAGAAATGTTGTAGTAGTAATTGGTTACCCGGTACCAAGAGGATTTACTTTTAGACCATTTCATCCAGCTTCCAACTCATAGAGATGGGTTGTTGCCTGCTATGTACTCCGGTTATATAGCTGCTTTAATTTCGAATATGAGATACAGTATGATACACAAAGCATTGCCATGAACAATATAGAGTGATACCAAGAATATTTTGAGTGACCGAGGGATTTGCCGTCGCGACACGACGTTCTAAATTCCGTTTGAGTAAACCTCAATGGTACTGTTTGTATTACTGTTCTTACAGAAACATCTTGATCTTGAGAAAGCTTCAGTCACGTTTAGAGGCTGCTGCATACTTTCCTCATCCACATGAACTAAATGACGTTACAACTTCGCCTACGTGTGCACAGTGATGTTAATATTATTTACCGTACCTAATATCTACTCATACAGGTGCGTCAATAAAACCTACATCAGGAAAAAATGAAAGGTTACACTTTATTTTGCTCATGTTTACTTTGGTTGTTTCGTGGGTTTGTTTAGAGGGAATAAACCCGCATCAAAAGATTTTTATTTGGTGTCTTTCAGACTTGGTTCAATGTCAATTTTGCGGAAAGACCCAAAATTCTGTTTGGCCATTTTAGCCATACAATACGGAAAGACTGACACCAAGGTATACCATAAGTCATTACAGCACAGACAATTCACGCATGCAATTTCACTTGGTATTGATTTCTTCTTTGACCAAAACATGTCAGTTTGAACAAAACGGTCTATTGTGTAACATAATTATAAGTAGGATATCTTCAATAAACGAGAGTAAGTTATTGAAAATCACTCATTATCAATGTCTCAGTTCATGAACATAATGAATTTCAGATATGTTTTACATTTGTAAGGTAATTATATTGCATAAATGATGTGTAATCAATTTATGGTTTTACTTTGATTCTTTATAGGTTAAAAGCATGAAAAGTTGCGGATCCAAAGTATATATATATATATATATATATATATATATATATATATATATATATATATATGTGTGTGTGTGTGTGTGTGTGTGTGTGTGTGTGTGTGTGTGTATGTATGTTAGACAGGATGAATGATATAATTTATAACCTGGAGAAGGGCAGTCTCAGTGGAATGGTGAGTTTTGTATGGAGATTGAAAAAGTGATTTCCGCCATATGCGCTCAAAACGTCTCCAGACACGCCTCTCCTGGGGTCCGTTCCCCAACACGTACTTACGACACTGGTAGCCTACCTTTATACTAAGTAATGCGTAACTTCACTACTAAGTTCATACTGCGTTCCCGAAACTCGTACGGAGCTACCTGACAACTAAAATTTACGACTGAGGTCTACGTCGATACTAGTTGTGACTTAGTACGTTCCCCAAACTGACACGTAATGCAGTTGTGAACTAAGTCCGACCAAAAGTTACGCACAAAACTACGTCTACTCGGGGGTAGACTTAACAAACACGTAAGCTATTAAGCAAGCTTAAGCAACGATTTCATTTCATCGAGGAGGAAGAAATGGATCCCAAAATACAAATTCAAGATTATACAAACCAATGGAGGAGGTTTTGAAGACTACAGGCTTACACCACATTTGATATAGGCCTACTATACGAGCTATGTAACATATGGAACACCCTCTTAAAGGTACTGAAATAATAGAGTAGATTCCTAGAACGGTTATATAACCCTGGGGAAAATAAAATATTAATACTCATAATAATAATAAATGACTAAATACACTACTATCTTCTAAGTTATTGTATACCTCTTAATAACGAAACTATAGTCTATTTATCATGTTTATACCATAACTTGAAATTGGCATCAAGCTTGTTAAACACATAGTTTTTTTTTAAATTATACTTACGTTAAAGGTAAGGTTTAAAGTTAAAGATTTGTTTATTCTTGGTGATTATATTTTGTATCAGAATTTTTATCTGCAGTAACATGTTGGAATTTTGAGGATGAGTCAAGTTTTCAATTTGGATTTTTTTTCTCTATCCGGAAAACATAACGCTTTCATGTTAAACGTGTGCACAATAACGCATCGTGAACGCATCGTATTATTATCAAAATCCTGTTTTTTAATGATCTTCTTAATATGATCTTCTCCTTCTTCGTGATCTTCTTCTTCTTCTTCTTCTTCTTCTTCTTCTTCTTCTTCGTGATTTTCTTCTTCTTCTTCTTCTTCTTCGTGATTTTCTTCTTCTTCTTCTTCTTCTTCTTCTTCTTCTTCTTCTTCTTCATCTTCATCTTCTTTTTCTTCATCTTCTTTTTCTTCTTCTTCTTCTTCTACATCTTCTTCATTTTTTTTCTTCATCTTCTTTTTCTTCTTTTTTTCTTCTTCTTCTTCTTCTTCTTCTTCTTCTTCTTCTTCTTCTTCATCTTCATCTTCTTTTTCTTCATCTTCTTTTTCTTCTTCTTCTACATCTTCTTCATTTTTTTTCTTCATCTTCTTTTTCTTCTTTTTCTTCTTTTTTCTTCTTCTTCATCTTCTTCTTCTTCTTCATGATCATCTTCTTCTAACCAAATGGAAACATTAAGACTAATAAACTGTAAAAGAACTTTGCATATATATACAGAGTGTGTCAAAAGGAACCCTATCCAAATATAACAGCAAATTTTGGCTACTTAGTGAAATACCTGCTTTTGGGGGTTGATTGTGAAAATATGACTATTTGAAAAAATGAGAGAAAACGAAATTAAGAGGCCCAATGTTGAGAATTTCCCCAAAACATGCAAAACCAAATACCTTTTGCCCATGCTTTTTCGTTTTACCTTTGATAGCAGTGATTATTTTAAGTGCTTTTCAAAAAAATATATAATATGTTTTGTCAACTCCTATTCAAATCTTCATTTTTAAAATATTTTAACGGTCATCAACTTTAATATTTCACTTCGTTCTTGTTTCGAACAATATAAATAAAGATTGGTCTAAAATAATTATAAAGAATATGAAAAGGCTGTAAAATAACAGAGCGGTCGGGAAACCTATTATGGGCTATATGACTCGTACGAAACACCATACACTGATACCCGCTTTAGATATTTCGTCACGAATCTTCCAAACAGCCAATCACAAAAGTCACATTTCGAGATATCCGGCTTTGAAGTTTTTCGGATTATGACTACTTGCATTTCTAAATTTGAAACATTTTAGGAACATTATTTTATGTGGCCATTGTGGACTTGAAACGTTCTTCAATTTGAGCACGCTTTCCATTCAAGTATCCTTGTTTTCTTGTCAAATTCAATTAAGTGATTGGTCTGGTTTGCAAAAACTAAAACGTCCTCTGTTTCTAAGTCCAAGGAGACGAATGCACATTGTGCTGTTTGGCGTACTCAAACAGAGTCGATCGATCGCATCAGGCGTTGGTATTCAACATGTTGAACATACATTTGCCTGCGGAGGACGCTAGAAATGATGACTCTGCTTTTGTACGGTTTTTCTAAGGTGTCATTGTCTTTACAGGCAAAATAATGTACAGTGAAGTAGAAAAGAGAATGATGGGTCACAATTTTTCTTTTTGTATTAGAATGATTTTAATCAAATATTTAATAATCAATGTAAAATTATCATCTCAAGCTATAAATATTACAGTTTATTTTAAATATACAGTTAATTGAATGGAAACCTGGGAAAAGATGGATTTTACGGGGTTTTGTTGGAAGAATTGCTGCCAGAATTTTCTTGTAAAATTTATAGCATTTTTCTGGAAACTTTAGTTACTTATCGATTAATTGAAAAATTATAAGACTGAAGTTACGATACTGTTGATTCTCGAAAAACAAAATCGAATAAAAGCTCCAGGTGTAGTCGTTTTAGACGCCTGGTTAATTGGACATAAAAAATTTACAGTAGTTGCTTGTATTCCAAATTGTAGTCGGACCACATGTGTTTTTTTTAAATATTAAGTTTTTTATTTTTTTCTTTGAATTTCATATCTTAAAATGCGTTTTGTGAATTATTGGAAATAATAACTTCATAACGTTTAAGTGAAAAGAAGAAGTAGATGAGTTATCCGTTTATTGCTTAAGTGTATATTTTGATACTTTTTTAGGAGGTAAAAGGCAATCAAGATCACTAGTTTATCAAGCAGAAAGCTTTAATCTTACTATCAAGTCATCTATATTTGTATTAAATTTACGAGCGTTCGAAGAAAATCACTTTAATTCTAATGATCCGACCATACAAACACGTGTTTATAATCATGATAATGAATATGTAAAAAACACGATTTCTTTAATCATATGTTATCTTTTACATTTAGAGTTATTAAATTTTCAGTTAGTTCCAAACTGTTACTGAAAAAATAAATACAAGATTCATGTAGGCTTACTACTTGCACATAAACAAAAGGATAGAAGAGTATAGTGAAAATTAGTGGCAAATGACGTATCTAAAAAACTCGTTAAAAATAAAACGATTCGGGGGTTTGTATATCAGAACAAATTTGACATGAAAATTGATATTCACATGGATATTATTTAATTTTTGTCATCAAAAACAAGCTCATTGCGTATTTGTTTCACCTTTGGAGTCATAGCACTCTTAGATTAGTGCCTCTTATACTTTAGTTGTGAAAACTTCTAGGAGTAAAAAAACTAACCATTTTTAGGGTGTTAAGAGGGAAGTTGCCGACCAAGACTTCTGACGTTGATTTAATTCAAATTCATATTTCTGATTATCAACGGGGTATTTATTGAAAATGCAGAATGAGAATTTTCTCTCATGTTAAACATCTTCGTTATTGGAATTGAAAGGAAAATAATTTCCGGTATCACTCATAAAACGATATGGGCGCATTCATGTTATGATAATTTCAATGAGTAATCGTTTAATTACATAATAATTAATGTATTTTAATTGAGATGGATGAAAATGTGAATGATAATTGTTCTAATGTACTCAAAACCATTATTACTTTATGCGCGTATGTAGTAAAACAACAGATACATTATCAAGTTAGTGAAATTTATTAATCAGTAAGTGCGGGAACTCAAAATAATATCGTAGGTATGTGGGAAAATATAGGAAAGAAAAGAGGAAAAAACGCAAAAAGATTTTGAGTTCTTTGTTGAATTGCATTATTGATTCTTAACCTCGTTTACCTAAGGGGGGGGGGGGGTGTTAGCCACCCCTTCAGATGTTCCCCGGCTAGCTAAAGCCCACTTTTTGGGGCCAGATTACTGTAATGTAATTGTCAATTGACAGATTTCCGCTTCCTTTTTATCACAAAACAACATCCCACCGGGGTATAGGAAAGATAAAAGTGATCCCAAAGAAAAGTTAGAATATCACATTTCATGTGGGAAATGACTAGTTTTATATGAGAGCATTTTAGTGCTAGAATAAGGTGTTTGGTCGCTTTTTATTTTAAAATTGCAAAATATCAATTTCCACCCTAGTATTTTCGCACTTTCCCTCAACATATGACATCACAGTGACGTCATAATAATGGGGATGTTCGTACTTATTTTGTGTACAAATGGGAAATAAGAAACACTAAGCTATATCCTTTGGTACCAAATTTTACAGGAATCGATGTTCATTAACGGAAATCACAGGGGGTGGTAACCACCCCCCCCCCTTCGGGAGTTTTTGGTTTTAAACAAAAATGGCTCGGGTAGACGAGGGTTAATTTGGCCGTAAATTAATCATGTAAGTAACTTTTAAACAGGTAAGCCAATCTACTGTTGAACTGGAATCAAAACCTGGGACCCTCGATATGAACCCAAATAACCTAATAACCACGAGACTATGCTACCATAGAAAGGAAATGATCTAAGAACATTGAATTGTATTTATATACATTATTTTCCTTTGCAAATTAATACATTGTAGAATTAAATGGACAAATATCATAATACCAAAACGTGAAAGGGTTTCACAAGAAGGTTTTTGAACTATCTATAAAAACTTGAAGTGAAAATGCTACTACAAAGTGATTGTTTATGTCCTTTCTGGGTTACAATATCTTGTGGTTTATAACTTTGAATTACCAACTTAGCAGATTTGAATTCGTTTACTTTATTTACAACTTCACAATCATTACTTTGCAGCAACAGTGTAAACCGAGTAAATGTTACTATTTTTTGCACAATTTTACGCGTTAATTAATACATGTATGTTTGTGTCTATCACTTCTCACTGAAATAAGGGTATTTTGTGAAAATAATATTCTCATGAAACGTATATTTCACATCTTACAAAATAAAAGATCCTGTAACTATTATGTCTAAAACATAAAATAATAATACATAAACTCCAACTGGCGCGATTCAAAATGATAAACGTAGGCTCCTTTTTTCCGTGCTCACATCGCCTGGATCGTCGCTTAGACATTCAAGACATCTTACAATCTACTTCTGGTAAAGAACACACATGCAGCTAAAATGCATATTTTGTTTATACCACTACAAACATTCTCCTGGATTTACGAAATAACGTGCGCGTCACAGTAAAAAAAAAGGATCAGAAAAAGACAATACTTGACCGTATTAAAAATATAGTAAAATACTTTTTTTGTCCATTTTGTTCTAGGCCTATTACGACTAATTTATCAGAGAGGCTCATATTTGAACATTGAAGTAATCAAACATTGTTATACACCTATTATGGAATTCCCACTTAAAGTTATTTACTAACTAGGCCTACTAAGTTAGGATTTCGTCAGTGCTTTTTTTTATATTCTGCTGCACATTCACTATCCAATTAATAACTCGCCAAATATATTTTTTTTTCGGTTTTGATTGACATCAGTTTTTACATATACTGTAATTTTCACAGTAATTATTCGCATAATTGCTGTCAGTAAAATACTGGCAAAATTTATAATATTTTGAGTGTGGCAAATCGTCTCCGAGACAGCACACACATTGTACTAATATAAACTTCGTACCAGACTTCTATAGCCCCCCCCAGCCCCCCCCCCCCCCCCCCGTGTTTTGATCAAGCGAGGAGATGAATCGCGCAATCCCATTGAATCGATAGGGCTTCACTTAATACGCAGTCTGCGTTGGTTTTCAGATACCGCAAACAGACGAATGCGATTGGGTCTGTTTGGAAGACTTTCATTGGGCGTTTGGGTATGATTGCCCAAAGTGAAAATCTATTATATCTAACAATTGGAATGTATTTTTTTGCTCAATATTTGGTATAATGAAAGAGGCTTGTGATAAGTATCATAACGCTGGCCAAAAAACTCAATTTCGCCAAATGGTCGATTGGCCTGTTGTTTGGAAGACTCAGACTATATGATGGGCCCCGGTCGTCCGACAGTAATAATGCCGTTCCACATTAGTACCACTGACATTTTCATACATTTCACTGGGACGGGAAAATAACATAGCGAAACACTGTCACAGATACCTCGCATCAATTAACACCCACAAATACTCTCAATCGTTTAATCGATAGGTTTTGGAGGAGAATATTCTTAGAAATGTAGAATTTTCGTAACTCTTGATGCGGTTTCCACCAGTTGAGAACCATCTAAGCAGGAGTTTGGGGAACAGACGTATGTCGCAACTAATAGAATCTTAGCTTGTGCTGACATGACATTGCGACAAACAACTTACGCAGCAACCTTTGGGGAACGAACCCCTGGTGAGTCTTATACTATTACACCAAGGAAGGTGAGTCTTGATGGTCTGCTCCTTATGGTGAAACATCGCAAAGATTGTCCAGACCGACATATTTAGTGCCGATTCGCACTGCTATCTCCTCTACTCATTGGCCACCCATCCAAATGTCGAGATTCCATCCTTCGTCTTTGTAGTGATGCTGAATGATCGTTACTCCACAGCGGACTAGATCGGATTTTTTTTCAAACTCGGTTATACCTGTCAACTGGACAGAAGTGAAGCTCTTCAAACGTTTTCTAAATCATATGACACCAATGATCGATCCCTCTTGTTATTAGGTCATCACCCCAGCAACATGCCAGTGCGGACATCATTGTTAGCACTATGTCCATACTTCGAAGCATCTATCTACTAATACATTTTCACTGATCCGCCAATCACTGCATATCATCGTGAACGGACTATTGAAATGATCGCGTTTGTTCGTGTACCTCTGACCTCCCACCTCCTCCTGGTATACATGTATAATGGAATGTAATAGACCTAATGCAAAAGCCTGTACTCATTCCTTCACACCACTAAAGTCACTATCTCTCAATTGGGGGTTTTGATCACACATACTCAGCATTTACCTGCACTTCAAAAAACTTAATCTATGCCATAGCATGCAGTAATTGTCAGAAGCTCTATATTGGAGAGACGAAAACTTCATGGCATGAAGATCCGCTTTATCATTTTGCAAAGCAATGGATCATGTTTGACTCATTTTTTGTCAACTAATAAAAAGTTTTTCTCGCTATATAACCCTTGTCGTTTTGACACCATATATTGTATAGTCTGTTTTTTTGTACGTTTCTATATTCCTCTCAGTTGTGTTTGATAAGAAACGCATCGGGAACGCATGTTTTTCTCAAAATCCTGTTTTTTAAGGATCTTCTTAATATGATCTTTCTCCGTTTGTATGCTTCTTTCTTCTTCTTTCTTCTTCTTCTTCTTCTTCTCTTCGTGATTTCTTCTTTTTTTTCGTGATACTTTTTTTCTTCTTCTTTAGCTCTTGTTCGTTTCTTCTCTTATCTTTCATCTTCTTTTTCGTCATCTTCTTTTTCTTCTTCTTCTACATCTTTTCATTTTTTTTCTTCATCTCTTTTTCTTCTTTTTCTTCGTTTTTCTTCTCTTCTCTTTTCTTCTTATTCATGATCATCTTTTCTAACCAAATGGAAAAAACATTAAGACTAAGAAACTGGTTCAAAAGAACTGCATAATATACAGAGTGTGTCAAAAGGAACCCTATCCAAATATAACAGCAAATTTTGGCTACTTAGTGAATACATAGCGTTTGGGGTTGATTGTGTGATTGAAAATATGAAATTGAAAAAAAAAAGGAGAGGAAAACGAACATTAAGAGGCCCAATGTTTGAGAATTCCCCAAACAATGCAAAAACCAAATACTTTGCCCATCCCTTTTTTTTTTTTTTTTTTTTTTTTTTTTTTTTTTTTTTTTTTTTTTAAAAAAAAAAATTATACATATGTTTGTCACTCTATTAAAAAAATCTTTCATTTGTAAACTACTGTTTTTAAAGTCATAAACGACCTATATTTCACTCGTTATTGTTTCGAAGCAATAACCAAAAAAGAGGTTCATCTAAAAATATATAAGAATAGAACAAGGCTGTAAAATAACAGAGCGGTCGAAACCTATATGGGCTAATGCTGTCCGACAACATACACTGATAACCTCTTTATGATATTTCGTCCCGAATCTTCCAAAACAGGCCAATCGACCAAAAGTCACATTTCGAGATATCGGCGATGGAAGTTTTCGAGAATTATGAACTTTGATCTCTAAAATTTGAAAAAGTTTAGGGAATTATTTTATGTGGACATTGTGGACATGGAAACGTTCTTCAGTTTGAGCACGCTTTCAATTAAAGTTTCCTTTGTTTTCCTTGTCAAATTCAATTAAGTGAGTGGTCTTTTGCAAAAAACTAAAAAACGTCCTCTGTTCCTATTAGGAGACGAATGCACATTGAGATGTTTGGCGTACTCAAAAAGAGTCGCTCGATCGCATCAGGCGTTGGTATTCAACATGTTGAACATACATTTGCCTGCGGAGGACGCTAGAAATGATGACTCTGCTTTTGTACGGTTTTTCTAAGGTGTCATTGTCTTTACAGGCAAAATAATGTACAGTGAAGTAGAAAAGAGAATGATGGGTCACAATTTTTCTTTTTGTATTAGAATGATTTTAATCAAATATTTAATAATCAATGTAAAATTATCATCTCAAGCTATAAATATTACAGTTTATTTTAAATATACAGTTAATTGAATGGAAACCTGGGAAAAGATGGATTTTACGGGGTTTTGTTGGAAGAATTGCTGCCAGAATTTTCTTGTAAAATTTATAGCATTTTTCTGGAAACTTTAGTTACTTATCGATTAATTGAAAAATTATAAGACTGAAGTTACGATACTGTTGATTCTCGAAAAACAAAATCGAATAAAAGCTCCAGGTGTAGTCGTTTTAGACGCCTGGTTAATTGGACATAAAAAATTTACAGTAGTTGCTTGTATTCCAAATTGTAGTCGGACCACATGTGTTTTTTTTAAATATTAAGTTTTTTATTTTTTTCTTTGAATTTCATATCTTAAAATGCGTTTTGTGAATTATTGGAAATAATAACTTCATAACGTTTAAGTGAAAAGAAGAAGTAGATGAGTTATCCGTTTATTGCTTAAGTGTATATTTTGATACTTTTTTAGGAGGTAAAAGGCAATCAAGATCACTAGTTTATCAAGCAGAAAGCTTTAATCTTACTATCAAGTCATCTATATTTGTATTAAATTTACGAGCGTTCGAAGAAAATCACTTTAATTCTAATGATCCGACCATACAAACACGTGTTTATAATCATGATAATGAATATGTAAAAAACACGATTTCTTTAATCATATGTTATCTTTTACATTTAGAGTTATTAAATTTTCAGTTAGTTCCAAACTGTTACTGAAAAAATAAATACAAGATTCATGTAGGCTTACTACTTGCACATAAACAAAAGGATAGAAGAGTATAGTGAAAATTAGTGGCAAATGACGTATCTAAAAAACTCGTTAAAAATAAAACGATTCGGGGGTTTGTATATCAGAACAAATTTGACATGAAAATTGATATTCACATGGATATTATTTAATTTTTGTCATCAAAAACAAGCTCATTGCGTATTTGTTTCACCTTTGGAGTCATAGCACTCTTAGATTAGTGCCTCTTATACTTTAGTTGTGAAAACTTCTAGGAGTAAAAAAACTAACCATTTTTAGGGTGTTAAGAGGGAAGTTGCCGACCAAGACTTCTGACGTTGATTTAATTCAAATTCATATTTCTGATTATCAACGGGGTATTTATTGAAAATGCAGAATGAGAATTTTCTCTCATGTTAAACATCTTCGTTATTGGAATTGAAAGGAAAATAATTTCCGGTATCACTCATAAAACGATATGGGCGCATTCATGTTATGATAATTTCAATGAGTAATCGTTTAATTACATAATAATTAATGTATTTTAATTGAGATGGATGAAAATGTGAATGATAATTGTTCTAATGTACTCAAAACCATTATTACTTTATGCGCGTATGTAGTAAAACAACAGATACATTATCAAGTTAGTGAAATTTATTAATCAGTAAGTGCGGGAACTCAAAATAATATCGTAGGTATGTGGGAAAATATAGGAAAGAAAAGAGGAAAAAACGCAAAAAGATTTTGAGTTCTTTGTTGAATTGCATTATTGATTCTTAACCTCGTTTACCTAAGGGGGGGGGGGGGTGTTAGCCACCCCTTCAGATGTTCCCCGGCTAGCTAAAGCCCACTTTTTGGGGCCAGATTACTGTAATGTAATTGTCAATTGACAGATTTCCGCTTCCTTTTTATCACAAAACAACATCCCACCGGGGTATAGGAAAGATAAAAGTGATCCCAAAGAAAAGGTTAGGAATTATCAATTTTATGATGTGACAAATGACTCATTTTTATTTTGAGAGCATTTTAGTGCTCTAATAAGTTGTTTGGGTGCTAAATTGCAAAATATAAATTTCCACCATATAGTTAGTATTTCGCATTTCCTCAACATAGACGTCAAAGTGACGTCATAATCGGGACGTTTCTTATTTTGTTACAAATGGAAATAAGAGAAACACTACGCTACCTTTGGTACCAAATTTACAGGATCGGATGTTCATTAGGAAATCACAGGGGGTGGTAACCCACCCCCACCCCTCGGGAGTTTTGTTTTAAAAAAAATGGCTCGGGTAGACGAGGGTTAATTGGCACGTAAAATTATCATGTAAGTAACTTTAAAACAGGTAAGCCTATCACTGTGAACTAGAATCAAACTGGGACCCTGATATGAACCCAAAGACCAAACCACGATACCATGCTACCATAAAAGGAATATATAAGAACATTGGAATTTTTATGTATATACATTATTTCCTTCAAATTAATACATTGTAAATTAAAATGGACAAAATATCTACCAAAACGTGAAAGGTTTCAAAACAAGAGGTTTTTGAACTATCTATAAAAAAAAAATTGAAGTGAAATAGGCTTACTACAAAGTGATGGTTTTCTTTCTGGGGTTAAAAATTCTTGGGTGTTATAACTTTGAATTTACCAACTTAGCTGATTGAATCTTTTGCTTTTATACCAACTTCAACAATAATTAATTGCAGCCAAAAGGTGTAAACTGTGAGTAAATGTTACATTTTTGCACAATTTACCGTAATTTAATACCATGTCTGTTTGTGCTATATTCTCAAATGGAAATACGGGTTTTGTGAAAATTATTCTCATGAACGTCTAGTTGCATCATTACAAAATAAAGATCTGTAACTATTATGTCTAAAAACAATAAAAAATAATTAATAAATAAAAACTCAATGGCCCGCGATTCAAACGCTGAATCAACGTGGCTCCTTTTGCCGTGCTCATCGCCCTGGATCGTCGCCTTAGACAGTCAAGGACATCTTACAATCTAGTCTGGTAAAGAACACATGCGCTAAATGCATTATTTTTGTTTATACCACTACTAACATATGGCCGCTTGTATTTACGAAATAAACGTGCGCTTCACAGTAAAAAAAAAGGATCAGAAAAAGACAATACCTGACCTAAGTAAAAAAGATAGTAAACTACTTTTTGTCACATTTTTCAAGGCCCTATTACGAACTAAATTTATTCAGAGAGGCCTATTTGAACTTTGAATTATTATATCAACATTGTTATCAACTCTTATGGATTCCAATATAAGTTATTTTACTAACTAGAGGCCTACTAAGTTAGGATGTTCGTCAGTGCTTTTTTTATTCTCAGCACATTCAAAATTCATTATTAACTGCCAAATATATATTTTCAGGTTTTGATTGCATCATTTCTTACAGGAGTATACTGTTACTTTTCACAGTAGTAATTATTCGGCAGAATTGCGTCAGTAAATACTGGCAAAATTTATATATTGTTGAGTGTGCAAAATTCGTTCTCGATACGCTACAAACATTTGTACAATATAAACTTCGACCAGACTTCTTAGCCCCCCCCCCCCCGTTGGTGATCAAGCTAGGAGATGAATCTCGCAGTATCCCTTTGATCGATACTCACTTAATAAGAAGTCGTGCGGTTGGTTTTCAGATACAAGCAAAAAGACGAATGCAAGATTGGTCTGTTTGGAAGACTTCATTTGGCGTTTGGGTATGATTACCCCAAAGTGAAAATATATATATCTAAAAATTGGAATGTTATTTTGCTCACAAAATATTTGGTATATGAAAAGAGCTTGTTGTATAGTTATAATATGCAAAAAACTCAATTTCGCAAAATGGTCGATTTGGCCTGTCTTGGAAGACTTATGCGATCTGATTGGCCCGGTGTCCGAGTTAATATGCGTCCTACTTTAGTAACACTGAAATTTTCATTACATTAACGACGGGAAAAGAACAATAGGCGAAACACTATCAACAGATACTCGCATTCCAGTACACCCACAAAATACTCCCAATCGTTAATCGATAGGTGTGGAGTAGAATAGTATTAGAACGTGGAATGTTCGTAACTTCTTGATGCCTTCCCCAGCTGAGAACCATCTAAGCAGGAGTTTGGGAAACAGACGTAGGTCGCAACTAATAGAAATCTTAGCTTCTGCTGAGCATGACTTGCGGACCAAAATTACGCACAACTTTGGGAAAGAACCCTGGTGAGTTCTATACTAGTACACAAGGAAGGTGAGTCTTGATGGTATGCTCCTTATGGTGACAACATGGCCAAAAGCTTGTCCAGAACAGAAGATTGTTGTATGTAATTGCGATTCGCATGTATCTCCTTATCATTTGGCCACCCCCATCCAAATGTCGAGATTCCATCCCTTCGTATTTGTAGTGATGCTGATGACTTTATTTACTCAAAGCGGAAGAGATCGGATCTTTTTCCAGAACTAGTTATACCTTGATAAAACATGGACAGAAGTGAAGCTCTTCAAACGTTTTTAAAGCAGATGACAAACCCCAAATAATGATCGTATCCCTCTTGTTATTAGGTCTCACCCCAGAAACTGCCAGTGCGGAAAATCATTGTTAGAAACATATGTCATACTTCGCAAGCATTTATATACTAAGAACATTTTCACCTGATCCGCCAAATCATGCTATCATCGTGCACGAATATTAAAGATCGCGTTGTTCGTGTACCTTGACCTCCAACCTCCTCTGGTATAGATACATGTATTATGGAATCGTTCCGTTACCCATAAGGGCGGTGATTTGGTCTTAATCATTTCAATCATTTCAGGTGAGATCTATTGTATATAAAAGCTTTACAGCCACACAAAAAAGATCAATTTTTAAAAATTTGATGGCGCACTATTTTTCAAATGTGCCAGTGTCGCACAAAAGGCTTTTCAGAATTCATTTTCCTTTTAATATTGTAAGTAGTACATTGAACGGAAAAACAGCAGGGATAAATGAAGTTCTCCGATATAGAATTCATTCGCGGTAACAGCGCGTGTGTGTTATATTGATATTGTTGAAGGGGAACAGTTTGGGGGTCGCACATGTATTTTACAAACCTATCACGTGTTGCCTCGAAAGTCAAAATGAAAGGATGCAAGTGGGAAAACGACCTACTTGGCAATAAAATGTGTTCAGCACCCGGGGTGTAGTTGCATTTCGGCATTTCGATTTTATTATTAATACTATCATACTTGTTGTAAAACCGTCATTACAATTTTGATTCATATAAGCACTATAGAATAAATTGCAAAGCATTTGACGTCTCTGATGCCAACATTTTTTTTCAAATTGTTCTGTTTACTAAACTCCCTAGATATGTAGGAGAAACTATGCTAAAGCCTCATAGTTGAGAGCCAAATTTAATACAAATTCCTCCCGTAGACTTTTCGTGATTATTTTCTGATTTCTATGAAATTCTAATATACGTCAATTGGCCTCTTAATAAACAAGAAAAATCGATGGTGCCGATTTTTTGAGCATTTGCGATGTATCTAGGTAGTAAATTATTATAATGTCATAGATAACTTGGGGGGGTATGGGGTCTGAAGCAGTGAACTTTGAAGTGATTTTTCTTAATTTTCCTAACTAGTGGTATATACATGTTACACATCATATTGTAGCCCATGTCACAAAGTTTTAAAATTCATGTCATTTTTGCTCTGGTTGCCATGGTAACCACATAAGTCCTCTGATTGGCTAAACACTAGAACGGACGTAACTAAATAACTAAACAAGCTACTGGGACGAAACTTGAGTGGCATGTGCAGGGGGTAAATACGCAGTGAACCATGAAGCCGGATTTTCATGGCGTAATTTGAATTTGGAACACAATTTTGAAAATCGGCCTTCATGGTTCACTAGCCCTGTATGTGCTTAGTATGTGTGCCAAAGTTCATGTGCATAGCATGTAGCGTTCTCTAGTTACGTTCGTTTTCGTTTTGGTTGTTTGCGTATTTTACGAAACGAGTTATAGACCTCGAAACATTTAGACAAAATTGAGGGCGCTTTTGATGTGAAATGGGGATTTTTTTTTTAAATTTCATTATATACTGAATTATCCTAATTATTAATGAAAAAATCATCGAAATCGGTGCATCCATTGTCCTGTAATTAATTTTAAAATAATTTTCTTAAATATCGCAAGGTGAGAAAACATTAAAATACATAAAAATCACTACTTACCCAGTATATTTAATTACTTTAAATTATGGACAAAATAATATGAGTATTTATTTACTTCGACTTAGCCAACATAAATGCGTTAAATGGCGTATAAATAATATCTTTTAAAATATCTTAAATGTAACCCATTTAAAATTTTCACATGATAAAGTATAGGAGACTATGCGTTTTTGGCCAATTTTGCGTACACTGCTTCACTTTGATCAGCCATATCTCGGGAACCGAATGTCCGATTGCGATCGAATAAAAAGCATTTTGTAGATTACAATCTACACAATTAAGCCATTCCATTATCTCATTTTTGTAAATGGAACAATTATTTACCAAATTCAGACCCCATACCCCCCTTAATAGAAAACGCTCGAATACAACAGCTGTGTAAATTAAATTGTGGGATTGGAGGAATAGTTCATTGGTGATAGAACACCAGCGCTGTCACCTTCGGAGCCTACTTTTATCCGTTTTAAGATAGGCACTCCTGGTATATCTCTGAGGTCTCTGCTGAGCCAGATGACATAGCTCGCTCTGAGTGCAATTTTGGCTGCTGTATCCGTTATGATTTTCCCTTTCATAATGCCCAAGGATGCCAGGCATTTGCTGACTGATGTATTGCAGAAAGCTCTGCTTCGTACTTCTATTGGAAAGTAGTATGTAGACCTTCCTCTGTTTTCATAGTTAGCCACTATATCTTGGTATTTGCACTTCTTTCTAGTATATGCATTATGATGATCACCCCATCGTTTTCGTAGATAGATGGTGGTATCTGGTTTCTTAGGTGTCTCAGTGATTTCTGGATGTGTTCCTCATCCACCAGGAATATGCAGTCAATGGCCTTCTTCAGAATGTTGGTTGGCTCTGTCTTAGGCATTGGTAAGACTGGGTTTCGATATGTTGTACCATCAGCTGTGCGAAAGGCTATTGTTGAGATGGAGTTCAGGTGATCATTTTTTTTTCTGGTTTGCCTCTGCCACCGTTTACTTGAGCCAGACCGTGGAGATTGCTTTCAGTGTTTGGTCATGGCCCCAGTTGTATCTTCCGCATTGTAATGAGTAGCTACAACCATTGAGGATTTATAACAGTGTGCAATGACGATGATGACACAATTGGAAGAGTCCTAGATTGGTCTTACCCCACAGCTTCAGATTGGAAGGGGAGAGGAGTTGATCATGAATTCCATTGATGTGGAAAGACAGCGGCTCTGGCGTCCAGACATACAAAAGTTTCTTCCAGGAGGTGTCGACCTGCATGACAGACTCCCAATTCACCACTACCCTTGTTTTGCACATCCGTAAAGGTAGACCACATGTCTTCCTCATCTACATCTTTTACTAATCCGGCGAGGCATTTCTTTTGTTCTTGACGACCCATGTCTTTGATCAGCTTATGGTTCTTTTTTGTAACCAAGACCGGCTCTGTCCGTCAGACCTCTAGCCATTTCATTCAGAATTAGATGGAGTTCTTTCTGTTCTGAATACGCGACCTTTAGAAAGCCATGTCTGGCATATCTTCAAGATTGAAGATGGCGCCCAAAACGGACGCATTTAAAGATAAATCCTTGCGATTATTATAATTATTTTATGTAATATATTTGGTTAAGCACCAAAAATATATTACAAAATGTGAAAATTAAAGGGTGAGCTATATGTATTTGACCATTATAAACTCATTTCTGACATTTTTGTTAACATGCCAGATATCACAGAGACCGATGCGGCTTTTGCCCTTCAATATTTTCCATTATCTCTTTGGAAAAAAAACTATACAGGGTGTCCCAAAAAAAGTGGTGCAAGCAGATAAACTCCGATTGCTCATCAACAAATTCTGAAGCTGAGAATTCTTCTTATCGTATCCCAACACAGTAGTTCTCAAATATGATCCAGCCAGAGATGGGTACAATGTCTGGCTGCATGCTTGACTGAATTCTGCAAGGTCCTTGCATGTGCATTGTTGCTCCATCAGTGGGCAGACTAAAAGATGTTTCATTATCTGTGGTGCTGTTCCACATCCACAGGTAGTGTCCTGATCTGCTTCCAGGTAGTCCCACTTCTGCAAGGAATCCTTAGATCCGAGTGGAAGATTCTTCCTTCATCTTGCGTCATTTTATCCTTACGGATGATGTTCACCAGATTTAATACCAACATATGTTACTTGGGTGATAGCAAGTCTTTCTTTCCACAAGGTGACTCTCTTAAATTTCTTAAGAGACTGTTCTAAGGGTTTGGACTTTGTTTACGAAACTCTCTCTCTCTCTCTCTGGATCTTTCTCTTCAGCTAGGAGCGAAGAAATGTCGATAGCGTAGGCTTAAGAATGGACAACCCCAAGGAAGCGTGCTCGCTCCTCTACTATTCAACATCTACACCAACGAACAACCTAGGAGTGCAGGAACCTGTCGTTTTATCTATGCAGACAATCTTGGAATTAGCCCACAAGATGCAAACTTCACAGTTGTCTAAGAGAGCCTCTCCAAAGTTTTGGATGAACTCATTCCTTATAAGGAACAACACCACCTACGTGCAAAACCATACAAGACACAGGTGTGCGCTTTACATCTTATAGCGTCAACCGTGAAACCAAACGTAAGCTTAAAGTAACCAGGGTCCAATTTCACAAAAGTTAAGATTAATCTTCAGTGAAGTATGTTCCTCTAAGTTTGTAAACTCTTCTTCTTAAGAAGAATAGACGCAGGGATAAAAAAACAATTAGGTTTGAACCTTCATAGTATCAACCATAAGAAAAATCTTTAACAAATTCTGTTTGAATTGCCTTAAAACAAGTTAACCACCTAAGACGAATAACTCTTCTTAAATCCAACTTAAGATTAATCTGAACTTTTATGACACAGGGCCCTGGTCTGGAACACCCCTGGGGCACTGTGATAATCCTTTCTACCTAGGTGTTAAAAACTAAGCCAATGTTACCAACTTAAAAGTCCTTGATTTCAAATATCAATCTTCACGATTAACTGCAAAACATAACACCTATGCTTCTTCTGTTATGGATAAGGTCAAGTGGAAAGAAACAAGGTGTTTCACTATTGTGTGTCAGAATCTAATTTGTGTTTCATATCCGCACTCAATATGTACAACAGCCTGTCTCAAATAATGGTACAATCAGAAACAAATGGTTAAATATGAAATTTCAAAATAAGTCATTCTGGGTGACTTGACATAATTTGGCGGGGTGAACAAAAGACCGGGCAGGTCTTTCCGGGTATTGTGTTTGTTTGGTTCAATCTCATTGCTTTTGGTCAACGGCAGAGAATATAATCAATTTAGTGCGATATAAGGGGGGGGCCAAATCGAATTTGTGGCCCCTTTTATTCAGTTGTTTTCGCCCAGCTATCCATGCGTCTTAAAGCTCACAAAAGATTGCAACTTGACAAAAAGAAACCAAACACAATTAATTTTGGTAACCAAGGAATTCTCTTTATAGACACAAGTTTTAATCGTCAACATAATCAAGGGGTTTGCTAGGTTATAACGCAATAGGTCTTTTTCATAAAGGTACAAACATACCAGAAATATTTAGTGCACGTCAATGAAATGGAGCTTTGAATTTATTACAAGATTGGTATCTGTTAAAATCATGCCAGAAGAATGTAATTTCAAAACAAATAACACTCCACTCCAAATCCAAAGAAATGGTTTAAAAATATTGCCTATCTTTGTGCATTTACTAATTGTGAAGTCAATAAAATTTATTTGAAGCAAAGTATCAAAGTGTGTAGGAAGTTGCATTTCATGAGACTTCAAGACCATAGCACTCTCTCCCCAGATGCTGTACGCCGTGTACCTCATGTTCTCATCTGACAAACGACAGTCTTTGATGTGATTCACTTTATCTTAAACCAAAACGTCACTGATCATAACTTCCACCGTTACGTAACTGTTTTCGAGTTTCTTTATGAAGTTAATCCTTTTTAAGATATTCATCTGTTCAAGTGTGATAACTTATGTTTAACTAAATCGTTCACCCGTTCACTCAACCAGAGTGGCACAACACTCGATTTTGTGTTTCCGCCTTAAACTGGAGTTATCTCTCGATCGATAAGCATTGGAGATTAATTCAAAAATCCTGTGAAAGCTTGGTCTTTTCTCTTGAATGTGATATACACAATAATTCTTATAATGATGATATATTATTGAAAAAAACGTTTTTTGTTGTCCATTTTTTTTAGACAGTTTAGTACGGTAAAACGCAAAGAGGTTCATTCAACACAGTTCGGGTCTGCCTGATAACACCTGAATGCCATCTAGCAGTCTACAAAATAATCTAGTAACACCTGGAAACCCCTATTTATACGTTACACAAACCCACTCGTTAAAGCAACCGTTACATGTTGCCAGTTAGAACAGCCAGCGAAAAATCTCTCCCTCCTTCATCTCCCTTTTTCTCGAGTGGTTTCATTCTTGTCCATCAAGAGAACTAGCATTTCTCACATTTATGGACATTGTATGCCACAATGAATAAATTCAATCAATCAATCAATTAATTTTTCCAATTAAAACAATCAGCAATGTGGTGTGTCATATCTCCCTAAATATCCACTAGGCCTATATTCCCTAACGTCCCTGAACTGCATTTAAATAGCTTTGAAAAAAAAAGCGGTTAGTCAGGTAGTGGGGAAATTGCCCCTAATTCTAACAAGAAAAATAAGTTACCCATTTGTTGCTTTGATCGTCAGGTATTCCTGTTGCGACGTTGGGATATAACAATTACACCACTTTTTTTAAAGTAAATTACGAAAGGAATCCATTAACGATGGCGGAAATTTGGTAGTCACAGGCACCTTGTGAATTACCAATCAGCTCATCAAAAGAGGTTGTTTTTTTTGGACATAGTACTATACACTATCCGATTGACACATGTCCAACACCTCACATGGCACCATAGCGCTGGGGTGCATCCTGCTTGAATTCCTCCCAAATGTGCATATTAAGTGTGAGCTTTGAAGTTATACATAATCAGCGTTGTACAGACGTCAAAAGATTTGGGTAGGTTTGGGGTGGTTCCCCCCAGTAATGGCGGATCAATTCTGACCATCATTTGGCTGGGCGGATTCGTCTATAGTATGTCTTTTTGAGAAAAGCCCTCAACATGCTTACATGCAATACATGTAATAAATATAGAATAGTAACTTATTGGGGAACCCCTGAGAGATAAAAACAGGTGTTTTAATTGGAACATGATGTAGAAAGATCATTGCATTATCAGGGGATTTTTTAATTAAAGACAATGATTCATCGTCATCGTGTGTTTTTCTTCACTTTTCCTTTGTAGTGTATATAAGCATTTGTCCTGTACGAGAAGTCTTCCAGCTTTTTAATCTATGGAGTAAACTTGAGTATCTGAAGTAGTGCTCAGTAAAATTGCTTGAAGCAACATCTAACCGTAACGTTAGGACAAAATGGCGCAAGATGAAAAAAGACAGGAATCTTAAAACGACAGCAATGCATTGGCTTCATATTACATTACATTAAACATTACATAGTGCAGTTCTGAAACTTTCAATGGTACTTGAATCTAAGACGGATGAAGGAAGGATCTTCCACTCGTATATGGTGTTTGGGGAATAACTGTTTTATAGATATTTGTTGACACTTTCATAGGACGGAATTTCATTGGGTGATATTGTATGATAGTTTGGCGTTGGAATTTTAATTGCTATATCATTGGCATGGATTTTATACATGATTGCAAGACGGATGTTTTTTCGTCGTTCCTGCAAACTTGGCCAATACAAATCATTGGGAATATTATTTTACGGTTCCATCTGATCTACTCTAATTATTCACCACAAATCTAGCTGCTCTGCGCTGCACCAATTCTTTGAATGTCATATGTTACATGAGTATCCCATAGAGCACAGGCATTGCTACGTATGAACCAAAGTCATGTTTGACTTGGAAACAATTTCATTTACGTGTAAAGAACATTTTAAGTTGTGAGTTATTTCTATGACCAAGTATGGATGATGTACATAATTTACTGCTACTGTCACTTTAGTAAAGTGATTATTATTGTCTTATAATAAATGTATGGTTAGTTTAGAATGTAGGAATTTTCGTGCTATTAACAGTTCTCCTGTTGAATGTTTCTAGAAAGATATATGTTACTAAGCGTGTTGTCAGTACAGATGCTCCAGTCTATATGAAGTAGTTTGAAGTTCAACTCCCTCTTGAATAACATGAATTCAATTTTTTGCTAATTCACCATGCTAATGAGTTACAATCAAGCATCGTCAATCTGATGCTGTAACTGTCTAGGGTAAGTGATGTTTGATCCCGATTGAATAATGTTTGTGTCCCGGGGGGCCACTTGTATTCAAAGGTGGATATGATGCGTGAACAAGAAAATATGGAAAAAAGGGTATGCGTTTTTTCGTAACCCTGAAATTGTGATCATCAAATCATCAAAAATATTTTAATTTGGAAGTAAAGCAACATGAGTAAAGCCAGATAATAAGGGTATAATTTGTTATCAACACAATGTATTGCTTACTTGTTCAGGGTAGCAAAACTGACAAAAGACTTGTTTATGGTAGCAAAAACAGACAAAAATGCTTGTTTAGGGTATGTTTTTTAGTCGGTGGAAATACTCGTTTAGGGTGCATTCGGAAGTCCATGTTCACGCATCATATCCACCTTTTAATACAACTTGCCCCCCCCCCCGGGGGGTTTGTGTTTAAATTCCTTGCAACATTGTCAGTGATAATGGTATCTCATTTTTGTGTCCTTCGTATTTTTCTTGCGTGAGACAAATCTATACTGTTTTATTTTAAAAATTGAGATCATTTTGTGCACTAATAGTCAGGTGGAAGTTTGCGCACACAGCCTGAAGGATGGAAATGGATTACAGACTTTTTCTATCGATATATTTTAGTTTATTATAACCTAAGCCAATAATTTTTGAAGGGTGTGCAAAATTTTGTTCAGTGGCATTTTTGAAAATCCAATATGGCTGCGTCCATGTACAAAATCACTAAAAATCCCTTAAGTATTTCTGTTAGAGACAATATTTTTGCGGTACTCCGGTGTGATTAAGCACGATGAAGTGTTAATAATATAATTTGATCATTACATTGCCACAAAAATCAAATATGGCCGCTCAAAGGTCCAATATGCGCTCGGAATCATTAAAATGAACTTAACTCCTCCAGTTTACCTATTTATGATATGCAGAATTAATCCTGAACACATGAAACATGTTCTGCAGGTGTCCAAAATCTGTTACAATTGAACACAATCTACAAGTGTTATTTTAACACCTCTAGAATGCATTGCGAAAGCATCCAGACACGTCAAGTGTTCTCCACATTTTGCATTGTAGAGGCTTGTATCTAGTGTCTATATGTATGTTTTGTGTTTTACACTTATGAGATATATGTATTTGTCACTAGAAACCCTTATTTGGCATTTTTCTGTAATCGACATTTTTTATATTCAAGATGGCAGCCAATATAGCCGCCTTTAAATATGTTTAAAACCTATTATTATATCTGTAACTATTACATCAACTAATTATTATTATAAAAGTGTAAATGAAGGTATGGGATAAGTATTTGACAATTTGACATCCTTATCTGCCATTTTTGTTTCGTTAACATGCAGAAATCCAAGTTAGGGGCCAATATGGCTGCCTTTTTACCTTCTTTAAAACCTATAAATTACGATACATCTGTATTGTATTTAGTTATAGCATTCAAAATGATTATTAAAGTTTAAATTAAAGTATGAGATCTATGTCTTTGAACATTACAAACTCGCGTCTGGTATTTTTGTTTTGACAACATGCCTAAAATTCAAAATGGCGGTCAATATATTATGAATATATGTCAATTTGTAAGGCAGTCATATTGGCTGTCATATTGATTGGTGAGCATGTTAACACACTTGAAATGCTAGATATGAGTTCCTACTGGGTATAGAGCCTAGAATTATGCCTCTATCGCAAATACTTGATGAGTTATGGTCAATTGGATGATTTCGGGGCATATTGGATTTTGGGGGTGGCAATATTGAATTTGATGGTAATGTTGTGATCAAATCACATCAAGAACCTGTCCAGTAGATTCCTCGTGATTTAAAACCTGGATATAGAACATAAAATTATGGCCATTTGGAGGAATTTGAGAGTGGTAGCGGCCATATTGGATTTCTAGAAAATGCCACTGTACGAAATTTTGCACACCCTCCAGAAATTATTGGCTTAGGTCCTTATAAACAAAAATCAATCGATAGAAAAAGTTTGTACTCCATTTCCAGCCTGCGCCCACAATTCCTCCTGACTATAATTTTTTTATGTGTGTCTATCGGTTTCTGACCTTGAACAATAAAATTTTAAATATGATTTTGGTTTTCATTCTGAGACAAATTTCCAGG
The DNA here is from genome assembly GCA_023653785.1 of Ophioderma brevispina. Classification (NCBI taxonomy): domain Eukaryota; kingdom Metazoa; phylum Echinodermata; class Ophiuroidea; order Amphilepidida; family Ophiodermatidae; genus Ophioderma; species Ophioderma brevispina. The sequence goes on from JAMKCH010001870.1 coordinate 52,815, forward strand.
AAGCATTTCCTTATTTCGCTGTACGATATCAGTATTAAAGGTGATTAGGTACTAAGACTTATTTCAATCCAGATCCAGCTTTAATTTTCTTTTTAAAAAAATAGAAAGCGACCTTTAGTCTTAGGATATAAAATTTATCAACTTGTTTTCAAATTTGAATATAAAGGGATAAATACGACCAGCAAAGACCCAAATATCGAGGGTCGCAATCTTTGCTTGTTCTCTTCAAAAGTATGACCTTTGACCCCCAAAACCTGCCATTATTAGTTGATCTCTTACTTTCTAACATGTGTGCTTTTCTGGGTTCTACATTGATATTCAATAATATTATGATACCAAACATCCACATCCATTGTCCTTATGTCAAAGACTCAATTTAAATAGCATAGCATAAATAATAATTACTCTCTTAAAACGAAAGAGCGAAAAATCACTCTGAATTTCGGAGTAATTTTAAATTAACTCTAATCGAGTGGCGTTTAGCTCTACAAGACCGAGAAATACAGCCTGACACCTTAACTGGAGGGTTAACCGAGCTCACTCTGTTACCCAGTGGCTCAAAATGCCACTCTTCTTCGGAGTGAAGCCCAATCTGAACTCTTATCGAGCGGCTTTTAGCTCTAAAAGAGTGAGAAAATGCTCTTTTTCGAAGTGAACTAATAGCAAATCAGAACCGCCGCAAATCGCGTGATTATTTTGAACAACATGGCGGACGAGTTAGGCGAGACCATCAGCAAATGGATGACCGAAGTTTAAATTAGTGAAGAAATCATAGAGATCTTTACGGGTGAGTATATTGTATGTGACGGTCACAATTCATAGCATTTACAGACAAAATGTGGAGAATCATTAAATGTTATTTACTGTAATATAACTCGTAAATACGGTAGTCTGCGCCAGGCTAGGCCAGGCCTGTGTGCATGTACGAAACGCACAATCATGCATGTCACGGGCATGCATGCCATCATGCACGTCATGCATGCCACAATCGTTCATGTCACACTGAATCATGCCAATGATGCGCCATGCGCCACAATATTCATTCATGTCACGATGCTATGAATTATGACCTACACATACAATATACTCACCAAACAAACAAAATTCACAAAGAATCACAACTCTAAAAGAGTGAACTGGCTAGTTCACGCTTTCCCCCACAGCTCTAAAAGAGTCACTCTAAAAAGGAGTGGTCACTTCACTCTTTGCTTAGAGTTATTTTTTCACTCTTTATTTAGAGTGGATCTCACTCTAAAAGATGCGTCACTCAGCTGGCTCTTTTTTGGAGTGAGATTTCACTCTTTTAGAGTGGTTTTTCACTCTTTTGTTTTAAGAGAGTAGGTTAAATCATACGCTTTATGAAGAATCTGCTACTTAATACATTTTTAGTCAGTGAGTGGATTTTACTCAAAGCTGGGTATATTTTACCGTACCATGCATAACGTTCTCACCTTTGACTACAATTGTACACAACGCGTCACGGATGAAGGCTATTCCATTTCAATCCATGTACAATCTTTTGAATTGTGTTCATTTTCATCCACAATCTTTTGAATTGTGTTCATTTCTTCATAACGAGGCTTTCTGTTTACCCTGCTATAATAACCCCATTGCATTATACGTTGACATCTAACTTCCCAGCAACGCATTCGCTCAGTTGATATGAGTTGCAAATTCTGTAAAAACATTGGTCTTTTCACAACTTTAATGACCCCGAAAGTCCCGAATGTTCGAAATAAAATCTACACTAAAGTCCCATTGACTACAAACAAGCTGAGTGGTATCCTTCATATCTCTTAAATTGAGTAATTAAATGATTATTAAAACTAATAGAGTATTAGAAGTTGACAAATGTATTGAATTTTCAATCATCTGTTCATTTTCATATTGTATGTTCCCAGGATGTTCTATTGAAATATGACAATTGGATTCAAATCATGTCAATTGAAAAAAAGAGAGAGCAGAGATACAAAGTATCAAATTCAAGTCATGGTTTATCTACATTACAAGCTTCATGCCAATTTAACATTAAATCTTCACAAGATGTCTAATGGCTTTTCCAGGGAAGACGAAAAGAACTACTCTATTTGAAGAAACAACGTTTTATAAAACAGTACAATGTAAGCATCAATGGACCCATCACATACAAAACGAACGATACAAAAACAATGAAGAACATTAATAATATTTTGCAACATCATATTAATATTTCATGTGATCAAGCTAAATATAGCCGATTTTAATGTTCATCTTTCTTTGTGAGTTTAATTCTAAGCGACACTAAAATTACCATATCTTTGGAACCGTAAATTCCGTAGGCCCAGACTCGCCCAGTTGCTCTCAGCAAAAAAGAAGCCCTACAAATGACATGTAAATTGAAAATGAAAACTGATGGGTTTTTCCTACATCACATCACATATACATGAATGTATATTACATCTCTATAAAAAATACGTGTATGGTTCATTCTACTACGAGTGTGTGACAATAATATACGGTAGAGAAAAGTACAAAATTGATATGTGTTGCAGGATAAAAATAATTTTCTAAAAACAGTGCATTGTAATGTGACATTATATGAAAATAAAAAGAACACCTTGAAATATTCATCTGAATAACGCCAGTGGAAATGTAGCCACAAATAACAGTTATTGGAGGGTTTCGTGTTGCGATGAATATGAAGCAAGAAAACAAAGTATTCGAGGATCTTCACGTGTATCTAGAAACCTGCTATTTCGCCGATATGCAACGATTTTCCGATAGAGAATCTTAGTTTGCTATCGAAAAATGTGTTATCGGCAATACACCAAGTTCCAAGTTTATAAAAACGCGCATGTTTGTGTGATCTCATGTGAATTGAAGCAGACTTTAGACATTATATTTCCTAAATCAGAATTTCCTAGTCAAAATTGCATGTAATTTTGATGAATTTTTGACACATGTTTATTTATTTATTTATTTATTTATTTGTATACACTGAAACATAAAATCGAGATAATACCTTGACATTTTAGAAACCTATCCAATGGAAAGTCACTCACCGCGCCACCGTGGTCAAATTGTTGCCATCCATGGCGCATACCTAACTCATTTTAAGGAACAATAGTGAAAATGAGGTTTCATAGAAACTAAAAATGGCAAAATCGAAAGTCAGCAGTACTTGAAACCGGTAGGGTCTTGATTCAAGGTTATCTTCCATGCAGCAAAATTTGCAATTTTAGAACCAACATGATATACATGTTTACTAAGCGAGTTATACATATAAATTGCTGTGTTGAGAACGAAGATATTGGAAACAGAAATGTGCCATGCGGAAAATAAAATATTAGGTTATAAAGTAATTCAATGAAATTACACTCCCTTGTGTGAGTTTTGGCGTGGCTTGATTGCCCAAGTGTTTGTCATTTTGACTGAATAGACCGTAAGTTCATCTCCCAAGATAGTCATTGTAAAGGTTATTATTAACGTACACTGTTTAAAATAAATTGTGTAATAACAAACCAGCAAGTTGCTGACAGCCGGGTTCCCTGGCAAGAATTCTCTAGGAGCTTGTCATTTTTCATATAATAGCAAAATTAACTGAAATTCACAGCACGGTTAACCGTTATATTTTGATTTTCACAATACAATTCGGTATATTAATGATGGAGTAAATATTTCGTACACAAGAATCTTTATATTTTTCTACGCGAGAGCATATTAGTTGACAGGCGATATTATTAAGAAAATTCGCTTCTCCACTTTCGGATGCAACTAGTTGCATCGGTTACGGCGAAATGTCTGAATGTCTCATACCTTTGAACGGTCAGCTGCTTACCGTCGATTCTACATCAATGCAAGACACAGTACATTGCTAATGAATACACTCACTCTATTCTTACGTTATGACTATTTCTGTCCAGGGTCCAATGTGATCCGGTTCGAATAGCTTTGATCATCCAACGTGAAACGGAATATGATACAAGTAGAGCCTAGGGAGCGAACTTGAAAGAGTTTTGTCTTCTCTTTTGGGTTGATTGATTCTGAGGATTGATTTTATAGTCGATCTCAGCTAAAGGTATAGGTTTACGTACGTATACGTCCCATTCGCATATGGGTATAAGTAAAACCTTCAATGTGGTTATAAATAAGAGGCTCAAACCTTTCAGAATTTGCTTGACTTTCATCGATATCTAAGAAAGTTACAAGCATTGGGCCGGTGGCAGCCGTATAAGGCCAGGAAAATGTATAACGATAGAGAGTTAGAGCTGTATATTGACCTTAAAACGCTTTGAATCCCTTATATCAATAAAGTGGAAATTGTGAGGCCTTGGCCTACCCCAGACAAGGAGATCCCCGTAAAGAAATCCCCTCAGAAAAAATTATATTTTAACAACTTCGACAAAAAAAAAGTGCCATCAATCAAGGCTTAGAGAATAAGGGACATTCCGGATGGCGAAGAAGCAGCAGATAAGGAGCAAAAATCAGTGAAGTAGTTCCTTGTAGGGGCCCAAGAAACTCTCAAACAATCCCAATGCGAGCTTGCGGCACAACCATTTCTCCGACATATCCCGTGCCTCTTTTAATTACATGATATTGGTCTCTTCATTGAATTGTCTTGACTGGACCGTAATTTGCACGTGAAGCATGAGAAACAAACATTCCATTTTTATGGTTAGCATAATTGCGTTTATCCATTAAACTACTCGATATGTGTCCAATAATTATTTTTATGGCGTATATTGTATAAGTTATTCTTAGGTCAGGTTCTCCTTTAAGTCTAGGAATGTTCAATCAATAATGTTTACTATATGACACGTCAGACTACGGCACACATACGTATGCGACTACTAAGTATAATAATCCTCTTTCCTCTTCTAGCTGAATTTTTAGTCGGTATATTAATTAGTGTACGGTGCTCCTTTGAAAGAAGTATATCTCCGCAATATTTTTTTAATTATTTTGTTTCTTTATTTACGTGGAACAGTGGCACATGTGTCGATCTTGCGGTGTATTCATAACGGAATATATCAATTTGATCACATGATATGATCTACCTAAACAAACGAATTCTACTAAATGGAACGAATAGAGGAGTCAAGTGAAGTGACTGTAGTAAGAACACACGACTGCTAAATAAGTCTACCAGAAGGACCATGTTCTGACCTTTAGTCGAGTACCTCCAACGCTTTGCTTACCAAATAATAGGACCACATATGGCAAGCCCAATGCTCAAAGCAAAAACAAAAACACGGTTTATCAGCGATAAACTCACTTTTTCAAAAGAAAAGTTATCGAGCATTTTTATCGAGAAGACCTGAATTTTCACTTTTTCTTTTGATAAACCTTTTTTTTCGAAAAAGAACAAACATATACTAACTTTGAAAAAAAAAGATTTTTATTAGATGATCGTTTATTAGCATTTTGATACATGTATTCCAACCTTTTATACACGTATTTCAACATGACCAACTGAGTTCTTCATGGAAAACAATGTTCTTCAACTTAACAGAGATATTTCTCAAAACCTAGTTTATTATTTTTCCTCTTTTCAGAAAATAATGTTTTGCAATTCAATTTTCACTCTCAAAAAATTGCGCAATATGGTTTGGAGGGGGAAAAAATTGAAGAAAATAAGGGAAGATATACACAACCATGCATCGACCTATAAAATCAAACTTTTAAGAGTATGCTTACCTGATGTAAAACGAGTTCATGAACGTGCTCACACACATGAAAAGTGAGCCTTCGCTGCCGTCAATTGGGCCTGAATAGGCTACAAAGTACTACAAGATACGTCGTTACTACCTTCGCAAATTAGTTTTTGACGGGTAAAAATAGGTGCCTGTTAGATATGGGTTAGCGACATGCCAAATGGATGTCTGTCTCCGAAACCCGCATCAATAAATAAAATCGTTAAGGTTACAAACGGAAGAAACGCCTCCAGGTGGCTCAAATAGCTTTTACTGACTACTGGCTTTTTGTCACAAACCTGGTTCCAAATCAATGCCTTCTAAATTCTTCGTTTTCGTCCTTGAAAATTGCCTTAGTGATGAAATGTCCCAGACTTTTTATCAGATATACCCGATGGCTTACGGCGATTATAACTTACCAATATATTTTCCAAAAGATTTCAATCAAAATTCATTCATAAGCATTAGAGTGATTAAACTAAACATATTTTTGTTTTGGGGGGGGTTAAAACAACATCTGTACCAAAATATTTCGCGTTTAATAATGTTTATCAGTAAATTCAGCAAATTAATAAATACAGGAATAAGATCCAATTTTGCATCGAAATAGTAATTGTAGTGGTTATATATGAAAGATAAACTATTTTGTTCAAGCTGGTCAATAATTTATGGTCACTAGACGAGATCATTCATGTAGCTGTGACCATGGACCTATTATAAAGAGGATTGACAACGCGAAAGCCACAAATCTATTTCAATTACCCATTCATCTCGATGCACTCGATGTGTTTTGTTGTGAAAACACCGCGACGGCCTATGATCCAATCTCTTTGCCAGGATCGATGCAGTGACAGCGGTGTGAAACTGGCCACAAAACTTTGTAGTTTCAGCGGATGTTGTGACCCCGTTCTGTAAGGGTCTTTTAAATACGCGTAGAGGAGACATTCCTTCAGAAAATACCGAAAACCGCATCAATATCCATTGTTCCTTTGTAGTGCCACGACTGCAGAAAGTGTACCTTGTAACAATGTAATAAACCCAACAAATTGTAGTAATTTTAACTTCCGGTTAATAATTAATTTTCAGGTTATCACGTGACCACTTTGTTGTCATTCAATTTCATGAGTCCAACAGGGATGGACTTGCTTTCATTATCCACTGACGTTATCTCGTTTCCAGTCCATACAAGCACTACACTTTTCTCCCGTAAACATTTAGAGTAAACCCCAATAATTCATTTGGTGGCTATTTTGGAGTAATTCGTGGCATTCCCGAGTCTGCATTCCTTCTGGGGTGCAATCGGCAACTTATCGATCGCCAGCTCTTTTAACCCGCCATATTTAGGGAACATGGCAATCAAATCAAAATGTTTTTCGCACTCTAGGATTCTGGGGAATAACTTCTGTTTCAAAAACACGATTTTGGCATTCAATGCGTCATACGTGGTTAAGAACCGATGTTATAATTTGAAATCATATTGTGATTAGGATTTTTTGCCTGCAAGGTGTCATAGTGCCAAAGTCAATATGTCGTACTTTTTAATTACGCCTGAGTCTGGCCAATATTAATTCGGATACATGCTTTAATGTTTACTTTAAAGCGCGCTACTAAAAGCTATTCTGCTACTTTCTGAGCAGGTAATGTAAACGTCGCGTTTCGTGAACGACACGCAGCTCCAATTTTGGGTGCAAATGTATACTCATTCAAAGAGCGAAAATAGCAATGTGTGGCCGCTTCGTTTATATCCTTTCCGACAGTGGCTTTGAGACAGTTTAGTATGTTTTCAAAGACACATTTGTGACATCTGGGTCTAAACTCCAGTTTAATCTGAGACAAACATGATCTTTAAAGGAGAACCTGTATCAAGAATAACTTACACAATATACGCTATAAAAACAATTATTGAACACATATGGAGTGGTTTCATGGGAAAACGGAATTATACTAACCATAAAACGAATTAATGAACTTGCTCAGCCACACATGAAAATTGAGTCCGTTCGCTGCCGTCATTGGGCCTGAATAGGCTATCAAAGTACTACCAATACGTCGTTCAACCTTCTCGCAAATTAGTTTTTGACGGTAAAAATAGGTGCCTGTTAGATATGGTTTAGCGACATGCCAATGGATGTCTTCTCCGAAACCCGCATCAATAAATAAAATCGTTAAGGTTACAAACGGAAGAAACGCCTCCAGGGGTGTCTCAAAATAGCTTTTTACTGACTACTGGCTTTTTGGTCACAAAAACCTGGTCCAAATCAAGCCTCTAAAAATTCTTCTCGTTTTCGGTCCTTGAAAATTGCCTTAGTGATGAATGTCCCGACGAGAAGGGGTGGGTTTTTATCAGATACCCATGGCTTACTGCGATTATAACTTACCAATAGTATTTTCCAAAGATTTCAATCAAAATTCATTCATAAGCATTAGAGTGATTAACTATAACATATTTTTGTTTGGGGGGGGGGGGGGTTAAAACAACATCTGTACCAAAATATGTTTCGCGTTTAATACTGTTTATCAGTAATTCAAGAGCACATTAAATAAATACAGGAAAGATCCAATTTTTTGCATCGAAATATAATTGTAGTGTTTATATACTGAAAGATAAACTATTTTGTTCAAGCTGGGGTCAATAATTCTATGGTCACTAGACGAGATCATACATGTAGCTTGTGACCAGTGGACCTATTAGAACAGAGATGACAACGCGAAGCCACAAATCTATTCAATAATACCCATTAATCTCGCTGCACTCTATGTGTTTTGTGTGAAAACCCCGCGACGGCTATGATCCAATCTCTTTGCCAGGATCGTGCATTGACAGCGGTGGTAAACCTGGCCACACCAACTTTGTAGTTTCAGCGGATGTTGTGACCCGTTTTTGAAGGGTCTTTAATACCGTAGAGACATTCCTTCAGAAATACCGAAAACCGCATCAATATCCATTGTTCCTTGTGGTAGTGCCACGACTGCAGAAAGTGTACCTTGTAAACAAGTAATAAACCCAACAAATTGTAAGTAATTTTAACTTCCGGTTAATCATTAATTTTCAGGTTTATCAACGTGGGGGGGACCACTTGTTGTCCATATCAATTTCATGAGTCCAACAGGGATGGACATGATTTCATTTCCATTGAACGTTATCTCTTTTCCAGTCCATAACAAGGCCTACACTTTTCTCCCGTAAACATTTAGAGTAAACCCATATTCATTTGGGCTATTTTGAGTAATTCGTGGCATTCCCGAGTCTGGCATTCCTTCTGGGGTGGCAATCGGCACCTTCATCGATCGCCAGCTCTTTTAACCCGCCATAATTTAGGGAACATGGCATCAACTCAAAATATTTTTCGCACTCTAGTATTCTAGGGAATAACTTCTGTGTCAAAACACGATTTTGGCATTCAATGCGTCACGTGGTTAAGAACGATGTTATAATTGTGATCATATTTTGATTAGGATTTTTTGCCTGCAAGGTGTCATAGTGCCAAAGTCAATATGTCGTACTTTTTAATTTACGCTGAGATCTGGCCAATATTAATTCGGATCCATGCTTTATGTTTACTTTTACAGCGCGCTACTAAAAGCCTATTCTGCTACTTTCGGAGCAGTTAATGTAACCGTCGCGTTTCGTGAACGACACGCAGCTCCAATTTTTGGGTGCAAAGTTATACTCATTCAAAGAGCGAAAATAGCAATGTGTGGGCCGCCTTCGTTTGATCTCCTTCGACAGTGGCTTTTGGAGCCGTTTAGGTATGTTTTCAAAGACACATTTGTGACATCTGGGTCTAAACTCCAGTTTATCGAGGACAAACATGATCTTTAAAGGAAAACCTGTATCAAGAATAACAATATACGATATACGCTATAAAAACAATTATTGAACACATTTGGAGTGGTTTCATGGGAAAACGGATTATACTAACCACAAACGAATTAAAGCTTTGTCTGGACAGGCCTATTGGAAATTTGCGCACTGTATCTGGGATATTTATTTTGTGCTTCGATACGGACGGCACAGTAAGCGTCATACATCTCACACATGATACTTTCATAATATGTATTTTCAGATGGCATGTAATGACCTAAACGTGCCGACCGTATATCGCATAACACGTTCTACACTATCGCGATTTTAATAACATGGGTCAGACTATTTTTTAATTCATTGTTAGGGGTATATAATTCCGTTTTTCTATGGAACCACTCTATAGTGGTCAATAATTATTTTATATTGTATATTGTTTAATAGTATTCATTGTACGGGTTCTCTTAGTAGGCAATTTTATATATCATTTGAACATTTACGTTTAATATTTTGACCTTATCATCGTCACCGTAACAAAGAAAGATTTCTTTCTTTTCTACTCGGACAAACTGGCGTTATATATATTTTATAATTCGTGTATTACAATAGAGTGACGATGTTAACAAAATACGAATTTTGTTTCTGAGAAAATCGCTTTTTTAAAAAAACGCGAACTGCTATAGGGTCCGTACACATCCCCACAATCGATCAAACAATCAAATCCATTAGAACGAAATTAACACTGGAAATTTGATTTTAGCTAATATTCATGGGATTCTTACTTGATAACAATGTTATACATTGGAAAAGTTAACCATCATAGTCCTTCACACCAAAAAATAACGCAAATTGGCGATTATGTTCAGGACATAGTGACGGATGTTGATTTTCCCTTTACTAAAGCGTTATTCGCATCGTCACTAGAAAACAGCAATCGGCGTTTCTGAACATCGTCAAACCACCTCCCGTCATCGCGAATCTGCTCAATTTCGTTTTTATTACATAATTACTGATGTTAGTGGTTGCCGCGATCACCCTTTGAACTGTAATCAACACTATAAATTTCTCTACTTATTTTTATATATAGATTAATTATATATTTGCTTGTGTCAGTTATAAATTTAAGATGAGAATATGTACTACAAATGTATTTAAAAAGCATTGGTGGAAATCAAGTTTTTTTTAACACTTTTTGACAGAGGTTTCAACATCCGTCACTATGTAAATACACCAAAGGTCCTATTTTATGCAACATACGTCAAAATTGCAATTTTCTAATTAAGATTATTAATTAATCAGTACTTTCACGGTTCGGCACTTGGCATGTTAAGATTTTGGTATTTAGTACCATTTCCCCTTAATTTCGTAAAATGATAAAAATTCACATCCGTCACTATGTATACACCCGACGATAAGGATGATTGAAATTTGACTTGTTTTCTTTCAACCCAAAGACCGACACTGAAAACATCAAGGCTGTCACTGTTTGAAGCCTACTGTAAGCTATCAATGTTTTTTTTTATTGTCGCAGATACATTTTCAAAACCCAATATCACAAACATAATATTTGCCATTGAATGCATGTTATTTATTCATATCGGGGATGCTCGTTCTCTTCTATATATGTATGCACTATTGCGTCGTTACTGATTTTCATAACGCTGAAAATACATTTTTGGAATTAATATATCAGCACACGTCTATCCCCGGTGTGATAATTGTTTTTGCAGTTTCATCCGTCAACTGCCGTGACTTATCACGTATTGTCTGCACTGTACTATTCGGTAGACAGTTATAGTTAATTTAAAGCATAATAGCACATGTTTGAAGAGCACCGCATTTTCAGATATTTGAGATTTTGTCACAGTTTGCATTGGTAATTGGTTAGTAAATTATACCTGTGAATGGTAGAGGCTCGAAATTCTCTGTGTGTCACAAAAGAATGAATATTTTGTAATAGAATCACTAATATCGGATCCCGATAATAATTCAGGGGCTACTGTAAACGTCCTATCACCAATGTGAAATAGTGAGAAATAGTGCCACTCTGTGTCTACGCTCTACCTAATTAGTTGTTCGCATGTCATGCAGGTTAGTTAGAGGTTATTTTCGTTAGTTGACATTATTTCATCATAAACGCACATAATTTCAGCTCCGCCGTTCAATTACAATCAAGGAACCCCGATTTTTATCTGATTCTGTAAGTTCCTATACGTGCGTATCAAATTCCTCCTTGAGATCAAAAAACCTTCCCGTGGATATCACAGATTTTCAGCGTGAGTATGTTCACCATGATCAATACAGTTTGACCTGAAAACACAAACATTATTTTATCTTGGTTTATTTTTTACTGGTGGTATACCTCAATCGCTCGTTAGTGCAGATTTGATACGCCGTAGCTCTATGTCTTTGCAGGAGCGGTATGACAAATTTCCTCAAATATTCATTTTTTGGCACTATTTGTTGGCTTTTTCTACATTAAAGCAGTTATATGAATTGTACCCACTTATCCATGATTTATAAGTTAAAAACATGCATTTCCACATTTTTGCGATTCTCTCGCATTATCGCTGCTAATCCTGGGGGGTGGAGGAGAGACCGGAGTGGGTGGGTGTGGGCGGGGAGGAGGAAAAAGGGGGGAGAAAAGGAGGCGGAGGAAAAGAGATGGAGGGGAAAGGATAGTGGGGAGGGAAGAAGAAGAGATGATTCCATTTCATCCCCCCCTTCCTACGGCGCACCTCTCTTTGAGTTAATTGTTGGTTTTTGACCACAACATTTGCAAGAAAAGGTACAAACGGCGTGTGCAATACGGTATGATCGTTTTTATGTAATGGTTTAAGATTAACAAAAAGGGGCTTGGCCGAACAGTTGTGGCTGTTTAAATTCTTTTTCATTATACACATGATATGGTAATGGGTGGCAGTGTTTAAGTAATTCAATCACAAATCAGAGGAAGTCGGTGAGGGTTTTTTTTTAAATCCCCGTATGATGTCTTGTTTCAGGTCTGGCGGATCACCATTTGCTGGACGCATTTCATCCCGCTGGGCAAAAACACGTAGCCACGTCCCGGATGTGTTCAAATGCTTGGCAATTGATATGAAGATCTACCTGTAGACTTGTTTCCTATAGGATTTAAGCCGGCTTCTTCAATGTTCGTTGATGTCCTTCCGGTCTATATATAAATATTATATATTAAATAACATCAAAAGAGTTACAGGTGTACGTGCCATTTCAAGCATGACATGCCCGGCATTTGACAAACACATTTTTAAAAGTTGTTCCCACAGCTATGAAATGTATTTTGTCAACAAGATGCAATTCTTTTCTAAATCATTAGACTATATTTCTCTATGCAAATTTGTTTTGATGTTGTGTTTCTTTCTTGTACCACATCGTTCTTGTAAGCAGTTTGTATTATTATTGTATGATATTCTTATGTTTGTGGTAGTTGAAATTTAGACATTAATTGTAAGGCTATCAGTGATTTGCTAAAACGGAAAGTAAAAGCCTAAAAATCAGATTTTTACACGTCTGTAACAAATATAGATATCACAACGTACCCTGCAAATGATCAGATAAAAACAAATAATAATAATGACAAAATCGGATATTTTAGTCATTACTCTCCGTACGGATACTTACTATAACAGGAATTGAATTGGGAATTCATATCTTTAAACATTGCCGTGTTCTTTTTCCTTTCTAGCCAATCTTCAGTTGGAAAAAGTAACTTATGACAATTCTAGATACTTATCCTTGTTTAAGCTATTCCATCCAATTTCAAATATTTTGACTCTTTCTTGTGGATTACTAATAGTGTTTGTCAGTTTGAATCAATTAGTCCACTTTATTTTTCATTATGACCTAGACAAAATAGCAATATGAATATGCTCATTATGCAAGAGAGAATAACATATTTAAAAAAAAGCTAAACGTGGAGTTAAAGGTCCATGGCCCGATCGCTAATAGCCTCGTCCCCAGAAGCCACAGATTTTACCGGAAGTGGCCAATATTTTGGTTCCGAAGAAAGCTGCTATTTTTCTCATTTACCCTGTGAAATCTTAGAGCAAAAGGATATTTGGTTTAGGAAGTTATGAGCGAAAATGTGCCCCATTTTGGTTCGACCAATATTATTTTACCAGCACTCTCTATCTATGGGGCTTACAAAATCCCGTTTTTTGGCTCTCGCATCAAAACGGATTGAAATATCGGCGCGAAACATTACAGATCTATCAAGAAGAAACACTCAATCGCTAAATCGGCCATCCCCCTTTTAAAATCAATAGAGTTTTACAGTTTTGGCGGGAAACGTTGATTCCATAGTGTGTTCTCCACAATCGACAACGACGTCTCGTTGCCTTTTTGGGCTCTACGGCACAGATTAAGCAGTCCAGGCACGCCCCTGCCTCCCTGGGGCCGGAGGAAAGCTGCCCCCCCCCCCAACACACAAACAAATCGGGCAGGGGAGCAAAATGATGGGAAGGGAAAAAAGAAGGAAGAAGAGAGAAAAAGAGAAAGAAGAAGAGAGGGAAAGAGGGAAGAAGAGAAAGGGGAAAGAAGAAGAGAGGGAAAGAAGGAAGAAGAGAAAAGGACGACGACGGCTCGTTGCCTTTTTGGGCTCTACGGCACAGATTAAGCAGTCTAGGTACGCCCTGCCTCCTGGGGCCGGTAGGAGAGGAGGGGGAAAGGACCGGAAGGAAAGCTGCCCCCCCCCCCAACACACAAACAAATCGGGCAGGGGAACAAAATAATGGGAAGAGAAAAAAGATGAAGAAGAGAGAAAAAGAGAAAGAAGAAGAGAGGGAAAGAGGGAAGAAGAGAAAGGGGAAGAAGAAGAGAGGGAAAGAAGGAAGAAAGAAAAACGACGACGACGGCTCGTTGCCTTTTTGGGCTCTACGGCACAGATTAAGCAGTCTAGGTACGCCCTGCCTCCCTGGGGCCGGAGGAAGCTGCCCCCCCCCCCCAAACACACATCGGGCAGGGGAACAAAATAATGGGAAGAAAAAAAGGATGAAGAAGAGGAACAGCGCAAGAATAATCTAGGTACCTCGGGAATCAGATAAAGGTAAGAAAGAGAGGGAAAGAAGAAGAAGAAACAGGGACTCTCAGCAATAAAATCTGACAGAAGAGCACTTTAAATCGCCCGCCTCACACGATCCGTTCACTTCTCATATATCACTATTCACTATAAGAAATTATGAAGACAATATTCATTGTAGCTTCAAACGAATTTATTGTGAAATTTGTGCTCTAAACACTACCTTTTCCCCTGCCTCCCATCCTCTCTCTGCTCTCTTTTCTCACATCCTCTCTACTATTCTGACTAGTTTCCTATTATCTGGGGCACATTGACAAACCGAACGACGTGCCGGCAATTGGGACAATTACACGTACTAATGAAAGCACTTTCCCCCTTCATTAGTTTTGTGAGGCACTCTAGGATTTTTGAAAGCAGGTTCCCAGAGACTGATTTTAAAAGTGAAAACACAGTTCAACGCGCTAAATCATTGTAATTGATCGGAATTACGGGATGATCTTATTTGACTACTGTCCTTTTTTGGCGGATAGCAAAGTTGACTTAAAGCAGTACCACAGTGTAATCTAATACCCAAGTTTGATATAATTGGTTGAGAATTTAGACCATTTATTGGTCGAGTTGCAAAACCATTTTAATACTCATGGCGAGATCAATAAATAGTGGGCAAAAATCAATCAATGTTATCATTAGTTATATGTTGGATCCACATTTGATCCTTACACAAAAATAAGTTTGCAGTATGTTTGGCGCATTTCGAACATGATTTTGCCCCCTATTTTCCAACGATCAACCGGAACTAATTTATAACTGCACCTTTGCCGTGTCTTATGGCCCCTCAAGTGGTATAGTGTCCCACTTGAAAAATTCCATCGGAAAGTGGTTTTCCTCCCCGGCCTCAACTGAGTGAAATACCTTAGGCACTTGTGGTTAAGATCCATTAACCTCGAGTACCGAGAGGTTGTAACCACCCAGAAAAACCATTCAATTTTTCCCCAAGCTTGCTAAAAAAACTTTTTTTGGTGGCAAATTATTTAATGTAATTGTCAATTGACTTTTCCGCTCCTTTCATCCAAAACAAACAACACAGCGGGGTATGGTACGATTACGATCACGATACGTCATAAAGTTCGCATGTCAGCACACCTGTAAAGGGACCATTCAATTTTTCGCCAAGAAAGGTATGAATATCGGTTTTCATGCTGTTTTGGCTCGATTTTATGGAAAATAACTAGTTTCAATGTAATGAAAACTTTTAGTGCTATAAAAATAATGTTTTTGAGTCGCTAAACTTGGCGAACTTATCAATTTCCCATCCACACCCTATATCAGTATTCTTATTGGAGATGTTGTACTATTTTATACCAATAGACGAAGCAATCCCTAAGCTATCCTGGTACCAAATTTACAGGAATCGGATGTTCAGTAACAACAATTAACAGGGATTATAATAACCTTCCCCTTCGGGAGTTTTGATAAAAAAATGCCCTTATGTAGACGAGAGTTTTTAATATCGTACACCGATAACATCCATGGCTGCTGAAAGTATTTAAATTAAGGAAAAATCAAGAAAATAGCGCCCCTGAACCACGTGTCTTCGCTCATACATTAGTTGTTTCGTTGGTTCAGGTAAGTCAGTTTAGTCATTTTCGTGAGGGTACTTATTTTTTTTCACAATGGACGGACAGAAATTTGTGTTTTCCAGTTGTAATTCCTGTGCCCAATAGTCTCGATATACTGTAAGTCTTGAGGGAATGGTAAATCCCTCGAGGTGAAAACCTGTCGTAAACTGTCGTAATGATCGCTCTCGTTTCGAAAACAGAAGTCCTCGCTGAAATTCCTGCGAGCTGCGATTCCTAACAAACGCCCGGAGAGGTCACTTTTTAGTAGTCTAGATCCTGTGGGTTGGTTCAACAAACCAACCTCTGCTTTCCGCAAGTATCTTCATTGTATAGGCTTTTGTGATTTACATTCTCATTGCATTGGTCCAGTTCCATTCATAAAGTATTTACACTACTAATGCCGGCGCCGTCGTAGTTTCGTCTGTTATTTATGTCGATGTCATCCGATATGGCATCCCTTATCGTTTTTTGGGACCAATTGTCAAACACAAACAGTGAGTCTTCGTGTACAATAACAAAAAACAACGGTCAAGGTTTATACAACAAAATGAAATCTGCTAATCCACTTGTCTAAGGACTGGTACAAATATACAATCGGTTACTCGATTACCCAGAATCAACTGCTATGCCGCGCCGTGGAAAGTTGCGTATTTATGTTCGATATATGCTGATATTTCCTGTCACTTATAGTTTTGAAGCAGTTGTGCCAACAGGTACACATTGAGTCCTTATACAATTACAAAAACAAAGTCAAATTTTGGTTACAACAAAATAAAATCTGCCTCAAAACAGTTTAGGAGAGGGAACAAATATACAAAAGGGATTAGGACCTTGTTAAACAGTGTTTTTTCTTTTTGTCAATTAAAAATGATCAATATCAAAATTATGCCGTTTCTCGTTTTAAATTTTTCATTGTGTTTTTTTTTTTCATTTCAAATTTAAATGTTGTGTTGATCAAAATTGGCCTTACAATATATTATCAGGAAACCATGTTTGGGAATTTTGAAGTTAATAGAGTTATTTCGCAATGTGTGGAAGTGTTAAAAATATGCTAGGCGGTGCTCAAGTGGTTAAACAACAAATGTCATATCATTAAAAGATGAAGACATAGTATATCCTAAATGTATACTTGTGTGTGATTTTTTATGCCGTTGTGATACTTCAGCAACGGAATAAATATTACTAGAGTAAACATATGAGTTTTTTGTGTTAGCTTATGCATAAGTTAGTTAACCCAAAGTTTTAAATCCGGTCTTGACCCGGTAAACGAGGATTCACCTCACACTCCGCAATACTGCTGTACGTGTGAGATCTATTGAGCAAAGAGAAAGTAACCGGATGCCCTTCCTGACGCCAAATCAATATCAAAGAATTTGTTTCCTGTCGAATTTTAAAGATTCCCTATGGAACTATTTTCCGCTCTTCTCTAATGCTGTACATAATACTCATAAATAATAATCAATAAAAAAGGCGTTGTAATTAGATAAACGATTAAGTTTTTCACAATACCAAGCCATACTTATTTCGCCTAGTCTGGCCCCATTTTTAAACTCAATACAATTTGAACTCAAGTAATCGTTTACTTAAAGCGCGCTACTTAGAAAGTTTTTCTTGAGCATGTATAAACGCCTACCGTCGCGTTTTCGCGAATGACACGGTCGCTCCAATTTGGGCGTAAATATCTACACATTCAAAAGATCGAATAACAATGTGTAACCGCTTCTTTTATATACCTTTCCGACATTAGCTTGAAGGCGTTAAGTAGTATACAGAAAATATTTTGACATCTGGCTCTAAACTGCAGTTTTACCTAAGACACACATGATCGTTAAGTAAGCAATTGTTTAATCATTTGAACAGGTTTACGTTTAATTTAACATTTGACCTTATCATTGTCACCAGTAAAAAAGAGAGGTTTTTTTCTTACTACGGAAAAAAGGGTGGTATATCTATTTAAAAAGTATTTACAACCATGAGGATGATTGATTTTGATACTTTTTTTTTTATTTCAGTCCAAGCACCGACACTGAAAAACCAGGGCTGATACTGATTAAAACCGAAAGTCAATGCAATTTTTTTAATGTCAAAATAGCATTATTACAACCCACTCTCACAAACGCTGTAAAATAGAGTTGGAATTAATTTCACTGTCATTTATTTCCATATCGGGTGGCTCGTTCATTTCAATATATGTATGCAAGGTTCGTCGTTACCGAGTTCCATAACGGTGGCAATACATTTTTTTGGATGAATAAGGTCTTCGCACGTTTTCTAACTGCCTACATCTATACAATGTGTGATAATTGTTTTTGCAGTTTCAATCGTCAACTGCCTACGCGTGACTTATCACGTATTGTCTGCACTGACTATTCGGTAGACAATGATAGTTACATTTACCTGCAAATTAGCATACAGATTGAATTTTTTTTTACATATTAGAAACAATACTACTTCTTCCAAAATCACGGGGGGGCCTTCCGCGTTCCGTATAGGTGCATAACTTTACTACCTACTCCTAATTTCGAACCTTTCCAGACTATCACTGAACAACATATACGTGGAAATGAATACGGGCCGCTAATGTAGGTCACTTTTTTGAAGCAGTGACACATTACTTCGAGGTCACGTATGAATAAATTTTGAATGACGAATACTACTTGTTCAGATATAAAGTGCAATATGATTTGCGATGACTTGAGCCTTGAGTGCACGTATGAACACTGTAGATGGTACACGCGTTTCTCCTAATTGCGTAAAATGTTTATATTCCGTCGTCGTAGTTCTGGTAATGTTTTGGGGGACCCTCATTGGACACTCTAGCTTTTTACATCACGTCCATACCCAAATCCGAGCACAGTTAGATCCGGTGACCGAGGGGGTCGATCCACCGCATGCCCTAATCAAAATCCGATTTTGGAAAAAAATTCGGAGGGCGGTTTTTAACCATTACATACCTGTGTGCTGGTGCACCGTCTTCAATTGGGCAGGACAATTCTCCTGTTTCTTCTTTTCTTTGCGCTGCTTGAAAATGCCGCCGCAACTCTGGTTCCAAAGTTGATTAATGATATTGAGATAACGCGTCACCATGCAAATTCCATCAATAACAATGGGCCCAATTAGGTTTATTGTTACCTGTAACAGCTGCCCTAAAAAAAACTGCATGGTACAGTAAGCAGGCTTGACGCAATAAAACCCCACGCATCCGCGCGCAAGTGGATGTAAACCTGCTACAACTAACACGGGGATCCGTCTGCTCATCATACAGTCCACGGTAAGGGTGTTTTAGTAGCCGGCTTACTATGCATTTTCAGTTTGTAGACTTATTGACCCATCTTTTTCACTTCATTCGGGCCAATTGAATATTAATTATTACCGAACAATCTACAGATGTTGAATCTAAAAAGAAAGGAATTTTATTAGTGGGAAGACAGCCAATTTTTGGAAAAAGAAAGATTTGATGGTCACGCATTGATTGGTTTATATTTCTTCGGGGGACCCATTCAGGTAAAATGCCGTCGTAGACCTACATTGGAACAAAACAACCGATTATCGTCATCGTACTTCGGTTTTTTGAATCTGTAGGGAAAGGTAAATTTTTGTTACTGTTTAGACATAATATAACGGTGTCTTTTGGAAAAAAACTAATAGCACTTTGGCAGAGGGTCATATGTACAGACTTGATTAAACAGAGTCGTACTTATATATTCGGTCGCCCCCCCGAAGAGCACCCTGATATCAGGGGGGGGGGGGGGGGGGCTGACTACCTTACAACTTGGACCTGGTACCTGACAAGTGACACCAACCTATTCACCTCGTTTATTCACCAGTTTATAACTACAATACGGCAAAGCAGCAAGCCTTCTGTATCTCTGTTGTCACAGCATAATCTATCAAATGTGGACTATACATGTGGTTCTGTACAGGGAGGGTAGGAGACCACACATTCTGCTCGATTTTGGCATGGGGATTTCCAAACGGTAATTCTTTGTGAACTGCTACAATGCAGTTACTATGGCCAGTCCTCGCCCAGTGACACTTAAAAATCATCTCTTAAACCTTTAAAAAAAAAAAAAAAAAAAAAAAAAAAAAAAAAAATAAAAAAAATATGAAGTTCACATCAATCATGCTTCTGTTAATTACCTGTGGCAACTCAAACCCCCAGAAACTTCCCCTGCAAAAAAGTAATCTCTATCAAACATAAACCCTGGAACATACGCGCCATGCTACAGAGCTATGCGCTCTGTAGCCATGCGCACATACACTCTAATATCAAATAGCCATATTTATAATTATATACCCACCCCCCAAAACATTGCACTCCTGGGTTTGGTTACTCTCACTCCAGGGAACCGGTTGGTCACTGCCGGGCACAGATACATAGCTACAGTTTGGTTCGAAAATCTTAACCGCGAAGGCTCGTTGTGGCGTTACAATTGAGGTTCCATTACTATGAGGGAATGTTTTTTAAGTTCGCGTTCAAGAAAGAGATATCTGGATTTTAAGCACAACTGACGCTTAGATTATGATTTTAGATTTGAAAGCCCGCCCTGACACCCACGACAGAACTTAGTATTTAAGCACAAACTGCATGCTATATTCAGATGAAAAGACGGTTGCCAAAACAAATTGATTGTGTAATATCATTCCATCATGAACAAGACCCGCATGGAAAGTTTGTTGGCTGACTCCATCGTTCTTGCACCAGACTTGGAAAACCACTCAAACCAAAACTGATAATGTACCTCAATTACCCATTCTTTATGATAAAAAAATACACAGATATCAAATTACAAAACAGTGGTAATATTTTATTGGGCCAACCTGTATGTTCAATGTCCTATGATTGGGGTAATGATTCTATTTGTTCAAATTGGTTTGTTAAAGAAAATGTGTTTCAAGTTTGTGAATAGAATATTAAGATAGGAAAGGTGCATTTTTACGTATCACTCAAATGTATTAAATATTTGGCAAATCCCCAGTGACCTCTAGTGCTGATTCCCCAGAGGATTATGTAACCATGCGGATCCTATCAATATTCTATCCCCGATTCCAACCATTCATTTATATCCAAACTTTCAAACAAAGTACATAACATATATTTGACACTAAAGAGACACGAGACACAAGAACATTTCCAGAAGCGCCCTCAATTTTTCCAACACTTCTTTGTTTTGCATATTTTGGAAGTGAATAAGCGGAATACGTCGTCTTTAAGCAATAAGATCATGAAGATGATGGTTTATTATTTTCTGTCGGTGTACGACAGAAAAATTAAACCATGCTTTCCTATAGGGACGATTACGACAGCAGGTTCAAAAGTTCAAAACATTGTTTTTTCGTTTTCTTTTTTTTTTTTTTACTTGTTTGTTCAAAAAAACCCTTCAAAACGTTCTCAGTGTTCAAGGTGTTGAAATAAATTTGTATCCTCAAACAATCTCCTGTAACTTTAAATACCAACAGCTTGAAGATTTTGAGCTTATTTTGAGAAGATTCTGTACATGCTAAACCTTTTACCCGAGGATATCCTCTTAAGCCCCCTGTGTTAAAATAATTGTCCGACATATAGAAAAAACTGCCTATTTTCAATTCATATAACAAACTTTTAAGCCCGTATGAAATTTTTACAAAATATACTACTGATAATTTAACCTTCCCTATCTCAAAAAGTTTCGTCATCTAAATTTGGAATCGGCTGACCAATATTGCCTAGAAACCATCAGAACATTTCATGAGACTCTTTAGCAGGGTCATATGTAAGGTTCTATGGGTCTATCGTTGTTCTAAGACTACATCTACCTCAGTACAGGAAAAACACATGGTACTAAAAACATAACAAGAGGTTTCTTTACTTTTCAGGTTGCCATAGCACATATATACAAAAATCGGTTCGTATTCGGCACTCATGGGTTTTTGTCATTCATATGCTTCAAGAAAATATAAATATATCCTGCTATACCTAACTACCTCAAGTATGGAATGATAGCATTTAATTGAATCTAGCCAGCCCATCAAAATGCCGATAATTTAACCCTTAAGGGCCATGGCCCGATCGCTATTAACCTCATCCCCAGAAGCCAAGATTTTACCGGAAGTGGTCAAAATTTTGGTATCTGAAGAAAGCTATTATTTTTCTCATTAACACTGTGAAATCTTAGGGCTAAAGGGTGTTTGGTTGAATGTTTTGAGCGAAACTGTGCCCACTTTTTTGTTGTCCAATATTCATTGCTAATTATAGTTAAAGATTGAACAAGAGGGGCTTTGTCTAAGAGTTGTGATGATGCAAAACACCCAAAATTCAATGTCTTCATCATAAGAATGTATTTTCATTGTAAAGATGCAAGTTTTAAAAAAGTAATTTAAATCGTCAAAAAGGAATCGTGAAGGACCGTTTAATCCCCTTAATAATGTCTTTGTTTCAGGTCTGGTGGATACACAATTTGCTGACGCAATTCAGTCCCGCTGGGCAAAACTCGTTATATTAGCCACGGCCCGGATGTGTATCAAAATGTTTGGCAATTGGTATGAAGATCTATATGTAGACTATAGGATTTTCTATAGGATTAGCAAGGATTCTTAAATGTAAATAATGTCCTTCAGTATCCATAAGGTATTAAATAACAACCAAAAGAGTTACAGGTGTATACGTGCCATTTCAAGCACGATCATCATCTACACTTTTAAAGTTGTTTTGTCAAAAGGGCGCAATGCTTTTTTATATGATTAGAGATTGTATCTTTTCTATGAAAATTTGTTTTCGGTGTGTTTTTATTTTCCTTGTACTGCATCGTTTATATTTATCTTTAGATGTTTGTAAAGTGTCATCATATTATTAGAATATTAGTGTTGTCGAGGGACAACCCCATCGTCTTGAACTGCTGGACAAAGTTATCCTCAGGACTAAGAAGATTCCCATGGATTAAATACCGTGGATTTAAAATGCTGTCATTTTGGAGACTTCGCTGTGAGGGCATGTCAACGTTGAACTGCAACACTTCTCTCTATAAGTCGTCACATAAGAGATCGAGAACTGTAAGACTGTAAAATCTTAACATTGAGTGCATCTTTATTGAATTGTAATTTGTGTTTTGGACATTTTTGGACCAAATTGGACCAAATTCTAGAATCAACCTGATTCAAATCATATTAAAATCTGTGTTATAATATAAAATTCAGATCACTTGTGTACAAGGCTCATTTGTTTGTGTTTAGAGAGTATTTCTGACCTTTGACATCCATGAGACGTCGCGTAGCTTTTCTTTTTCACCCCTGTATTAGCAAAGACAGTATCATAATTAACTTGTACCGTATTTTCTTCTATAACACACCGTATATCTACTTCGGGGACATGTGTTTGTATAACATTTAGTCCTATTCTAAAACTGCATTACAAAGATTATTTGGTAACCTCCCCTCTCTTTTTTTCTTATGACTACCTAACCCCCCTTCTGTTCACTGCCTCTCTCTCCCTCTCTCTCTCCTCCCTTATTCTCTTCTCTCCCTTCCCTTCGTCACACTTTTCTCCGCCTTCTCTCTCCCCTACTCTCTGTCTCGTTACCATTATCTGGGGCAAGTGGAACTCAGATGAGAGTCGTGTCAACACGTTTCTATTCCGAACCTGTGGGGCCCTATTTAATACTCACAATGAGATGCTGTGTAGAACATTGACAACGGTGTGCCAGCAATAGAGACATTACACGTACTAATGAAAGCACTTTCCTCCTTCATTAGTTTTGGTAAGCAATCTAGGATTTGAAATCAGGTCGCCAGAGAGAGAGAGTGCATTTTAAGGTGAGTTTTGAACCATAAAAGTGAAAGCCAGATTCAACGACTAATTTGATACTTTTACCGCATGATTTGTGACATGCTTTTAAGTAAGTTTAAACTTACGTTGATATTTTGTATTCCTGTAAGTTTTGGTAAAAACATCCAATTTTGTTGCCATAGTGACACTCTGAATGAAGACATCGACACATTCCAAAGTTGCACTAGACAATCCAGTATTAGTTTGAATTACAGGGTTAAGCTATTGTCTTCCCAGGGAAAAAAAAAAGGAGTTGATTACTATTTGGGTTTGTTATTTCTGCGGACAAAAAGAATTTTGGTCATTTGGTCAGTGTGTAAGTATATTTAACAGCTTTGTAAGTTGTAATTAACAGTGGTTTCTAACAGTAATATTACGGCGTACCATTATTTCACAGTACCGTATAACATGAAACGATTGTATCTTTTTTGAGGGAGGGCGTCAGCTTAGCTGTAAGGACCACTCTGTGATCTGTTGTATGTAAACGGGAACTGAATACCATGTGGGGACGTTTTAAACCTTATTGGGACTTTTCTGTGAGAAAATCGCCTTTGAAAAATGGTCAACTTTTTCTGGGACGTCCACTTCTTGCTCTATCCTTGACGTCAAATTACCGAGGAGGTTGGTAAAAACCCACGAGTAAAAACCATTTCCCCTTAGTGATATGCTTAGAATGACGAGAATTAATAGCAATCAAAGACACGTAGCTCTTTGTTGTAGTGTTCAATGAGGGAATGGTAAAGCCCTTTGAGATGATACAAAGAGTATCAAACCTGTCGACATACTGTCGTAATAAAAAGAAGTACTCGCTGAAATTCCTGTGAAGATATCACGTAAAACTCGTTTTATTAGTGGCCTTGCCTGTAGGTTGGTCAACACACGAGCCTCCTGCTTCCGTAAGTGTATTCATTGTATAGGTTTTGAAGTGTATACCTCATTCAATTTTCCATATCAATTTCCTTAAAATTACTACACTACTGTGCGGCGCTCTCGCATCTTTCGTCTTTTATTATTTTCGATCAATGCTGATTATGTCTGTCCCTTATAGTTTGAATCAATCAATTGTGCAAACACCCACAGTGAGTACAATAACAAAAACAAAGTCAAGGTTTGGTTACAACAACAACAACAAAATCTGCTAATTCCACGAGTCTAATTCGTATGTACAATCATTGATTACCCTGAAGGAACAAGTATGCGTAGTTTAACATGATATATGTCACAATAATGTCATTTGTTAGTTTAATATTGTTTTACTATTTTTTTTCTAATTTTGTTGGAATGTTGTTTTGATGCAAAATAGCTTACAAAAATAATTATGCAGAGATGCATGTTAGGAAATTGAAGTGAATAAAGTTATTTTCCATAATGTGGAAGTGTGAAAATATGCCATATGCATCATTAAAACATAAAGCCATAGTATCCTAAAATATATATTTGTTGGTTATTTTTATACATTCTGGATAATTCATTAACGGACAATAGTCACATATGAGTTTCGAATCACTTTAGTATATTTGTCCCAGCTAAGGATACTGGTTCAAACCCCGTGTGCCATTTGCCTATTTATTGAATATGCTTATTTGTAAGCATAACTCCTTCGTTTACTAACCCCTTCAAGCTCACTACCTCTTCGTATGTTCTTGCCAGCTGCATGGAAGGAAATAAATTGTAGCATGAAATTATACATCACAAATCACATTCCGTATACATCCGCGTGGGAATTAAAGCGGTTCTCCGCAAATTATTTGGTTATTAATAGTTGTTAAAACAGACAGTTAAGACATGCTGGCAAAACCCAAAACAAAGGTAAACACATTGAAGATGACATTATTAATCTAAACTAACATCTGTGTTAAAGATATTTTGCGTTAACACGGTATGTACATCGATAAGTGGGCAACTCTGTAAATTAATTAAATACAGAATTTAAAACCAATTTCGCATGAAAAATAGTAATTGTGGTGGTTTTTATACCAGGAAATGATAATCTCATAAGGGGTTAATAATTTTTCCAGTAACGAGATCATACGTGTAGCTGCTGAGGAGGGATCGCGATAGATAAAAATTGATGATTACTTTTGTTTAGAGAGTCTTCATCGCTTAACATCAGTGGTTATATTCGGGGCCAAAGGTTACCACAACACCGAAGTAATAGTATGAATAATATATAAAGCATATCGCAAAGTTCCATATGGACCCCTTCAAAGTTGTACATATTTTTGTTATCGTCGAGGCCCAATAAATATGAACGAAATTGTTTCCTGTAGTATTTTGGAACTCCCTTTTTCTTAATACACAATACTCATAAAATAATACTAAATAAAAAAACCTTGTAATTAGAAATTACCGGGGTGAAGTTGTCACAATACCAAAATCAAATATGCCGTACTTTCCGTTACGCATAGTCTTGGCCAATTTTAAATAATAATAATAATAATAACAGTCTTGATATAGCGCCTAAGCAGAGGCCTCTAGGCGCTTTACATCAATGGAGCAATATAAAAATATGAATACGACAAATACAAAAAATAAAATAGAATATAAAATTCAAATGTTTAAAACACAATGATTACACAATTATACACAATTTCAAAATAACTTAAATTTCAAGTAGAAATTCAAACACATAATATTGTAACCAAATGATATAGAAGAGAAAGACAACCCCCAGTGCCTCCCATACTAAGAACATATGGGGGAGGAGAACCTGAATGTCCGCTGTGAGGATCTGTGTGTAGGTACCCAAGCGACATCGGTTAAGTCTTGATCTTTCCTGGATTCAGATGCCGCTAACCCTATCATAACTGATGAAATGAAATAACATATCCTAGGGCGCAACCGGATTGGATGAAGGTAGAGAATAAGAAAAAGAAAGGAAACAAAAAATCACAGATGTGATTGGACATCGCATCACGAAACAGATACATATCAGGAGCAAAATGTTGTTTTGTAAATAGGAAAGTCTTCAGAAGGCGTGACTTAAATAGTTGCTTGACTGAGATCCTAGGCGGATACTGTTAGGGAAGTTTATTCCACACATGTGCTGCTGCGTAAGCAAAAAGATCTATCACCATAGAATTTGTGCATGAGTTGGATGTTTAATCAGCGTGGGAGCAAGAAAGATGATCTCAAGGTTCTCGGTGGTGAATAAGATGGATGAGACAGAGAGATAGGCAGGTGGGTTGACATCGTTGGAAGCCTTTCAGTGAGAAGTGATAAGTAGAATCTTAAAAACGACCTCTGTTTAATTGGAAAAGCCAAATGCAGTGGTAGATAGAGAGCCTGGTGTTGGTGTGATATGGTCTCGTCTACGGGATTAAGGACAGGACGGGCAGCTGCATTTTGAACTCGACTGAACCTTGGTCAATTTCTCTTTTCCGGGAAGCCATACATAAAGAAGGAAATTGCAGGAATCCAGCCTAGATGTAACCAAAGGCGTGGACCAATCATCTGATGGTAGATTTTCATCAAGGTACGTCGAAGCTGCCCAATTTCCTTATTGAGAGCAAGCAGCTTGCATAAGCTGTTAACATGATTGATCATTCTTAATGATGAATCACAGATGACACCAACGGTTCCGTGCTTAGCTGACGGATGTATAACAGAATTGCAATGACTCATGTAGGCTGAGAGATTGCTAGCCAGATATACTAAGGAGAGCGAAAGTAAACATCTCCGTCTTTTGTCATTTAATATCAGCTGGTTGGATTTTACACCGGATCTGATGGTGTCTGAAATGCATGTTTCAAGCTTTTTTATGGCTGCTTCCACGATCCCGAGGGATGGATTGGATGGAAATGGAGGAAAGTCAGGTCAGCTAGAGCTGGGTGTCATCAGCGTACTGTAAATAACAAAGTGAAATACGTGGGCAGTATTTATGATATCCTGTAGTGGGGGGCACTGCTGAACAGATGAAGTCAATCGGTCCAGTAACGAGCCCTGTGAGGAACTCCCCAATCTTCCGCCACAGGATATCGGACGTAAGCAACTCTGACTGATAATAGATTGAGTTCGGCCATGTAGGTAAGACGAGAACCAACTTAGTACTTTCCAGTAATCCCCTTACCGTTCAGTAGAAGGGTTTGAGGAGCTGTTGTTGGTCAGGGGTCGAAGGCGGGCGCTGAAGTCCAGTAAAACTAGTACCCCCAGCTCTTTTGTTGTCAAGAGCAGTCAAGATGTCCTTCGTCAACCGTTAACAGCGCAGTCCTCAGGACTGTGAATTGCGGTAGGCCGACGCCTCGGGATCGGAGCATATCGATGAGGTAAGTCTGCAACTGATTCATGCCACTCTTTCAATCAACCCTTTCCGAGAAAATGGAGATTAGATATAGGCGCTATTGAGAGGAGGTTGGTGTCCAAGCCAGATTTCGTCAGCAGCGGATTGTGACAAGAGGAATGCTGAGAGCTTGGGAAATACGCTGAAGCGAAGGAAGAGTTGAAATCCTTATGACTGGTAACAGATCATCAAGACATAGTTTAAGAGACCAGATGGTAAAGGGTTCTTAAGTGCAGGGACTGAACGATGCTGATTGAGGGATTTCAAAGACCTCTCTTCAGACACTGTAGAAAAGTAGCCCTCGTAAGGGCTTTGCATATTTTTTTTTTTTTTTTTTTTCTGAAAAATCGCATACTGAAAAAGAAAGTTTTTCATGGGGACCATGATAGAAACGCCTTAAACGCGAATGACACGTAGCTCAATTTTTGGCCTAAATGTATATCCATCAACGAGGGTCTGTTCCTTCAGAATTAGCTTGTAGGCCAAGTGAGGTCAGGTACAAATCTCTCGTCCGACCATGTGGAAACTCTTCGGCGTTTTGGGATCCGCACAACCAAAACCCTTACCGACCAGATTAGAAATGATACGACAAAAGAGCTGCACGTTTTGGTCCTGTAACGATTACTCTTCACACGCACAAGGCATGTCACCAATATGATTAAATTGCTATTCCAATCTCGGCGTAAGAATCACCATCTTTCAACAAAACCGATTAGGTCTTTTGTCTTTTTCAACCAAAACCTGCTACATCCTACCCACGTCAATCACGTTCCACAACTCCAAAGCCCATTGCACCATTGCAACAAATACGGACTGTAATGAAATACTTTCCACGAACGTGATCTTATTAGAACAAGATCCCAGAACACATTGTTAACATCCAAATGACCAATATGTAGAGAGAAGGAGAAAGCTCTAATAACACGCCTTTGACCGTTCAAATCCGCGCGCTAGTAAAACAGATCCGAAACGTCCAATACCAAACACGAGATCAATATTATGCTGAATGCATGTGCATCAACATTACAATACTGTGGTAAAGATGGCCAACTTCGGGCACTGTCAAGTTTGGTTCATAAATAGAGACGCATTTTGGTGTTGCTTCCCAATATCAAGATTAGATTTCGTCCCAGATATCATACTTTTTAAGCAATACGGCGTTTCAAAACATCCAAGTTTTCAAAGAAACACTAAACAAAATGTAACTCAGCTTAGAACATGCTATCTCCCGAGTTTTTTGGACTGAAATACTCAGAATTTCGGCTGTAATCGACTCAATCTCTTTGTTTTTCTACGTTGGGCATTTTTCCTCCCAGTGCAAGTTACATCGTCTCCAAATATCATACTTTTAAATACGGGTGTTATACAAAACTCAAGTTGTTTAAAGCCAAATATACGAGTAAAAACTAGAATCAATGTAACTCGTTTGTGACTTTTTTGGACTGAAATACTCAGAATTTCATCGCATCGACTCATCTCCTCTTTGTTGTCGTCTCCACATGTAAACAAACCACTGAGCATCGGTATATACCTTCTGGTATATACAGGTCATGACCTGTTCACTGAGCGTGCCACGAAATCGTCAACAGAGGGGCCGGCTTCCTGTCAGCGATTGACATGGGAGGAAGAGTATCCCTGCCGAAAAGTGGCCTTTGTCTCATCGAATCTATGCTTTTACAAAGGACTGCCAATGTGGTATAATGTGGGGATAATTGGCTTTTGCGTAATGCGATTAATGTATAGCTTTCTCCTTCTCTCCCTACCTCTATGAATCCAATCAATCAACTATTCAGAAGCCATAAAGACTATGTTTAACAACAAGAACTAGAACTAAAGCAGCGCATGCGCACTCTTCC
Organism: Ophioderma brevispina; assembly: GCA_023653785.1. Taxonomy (NCBI): domain Eukaryota; kingdom Metazoa; phylum Echinodermata; class Ophiuroidea; order Amphilepidida; family Ophiodermatidae; genus Ophioderma; species Ophioderma brevispina. The sequence continues at coordinate 82,885 of JAMKCH010001870.1, forward strand.
TGACCGCTTGATCCTCAAGGAATTGTAGACCAGTATTAAGACAGACAAGTATTCTTCAAGAAAACCATTTTGGACAGCTGGGTCCAAACTACAGTTTGACCTGAGACAAACATGATCGTTTAATAGAGCATTTTTAATATCTTTTTCTTTTCTTTCTTACGAATGTGACAATGCCGATATATTTATTTCTAACATTTGAAAGATGCTTGAATTTGACCTTTTTTTACTCTCAACCCAAGGATCGACACTGAAAACAGCACGGGCTGAGCACAGATTAAAGCCTTAAGCTAATTAAAGCCTAAAGCATGGGACTGTGGAAATAAGATGGTCGTATTCCATTTGTGAGATTGGTTATTACTTTAGTTTTATCGAACACTCAAAAGAAGTTCTCGCGTTTAATTAATATCTTTGTATTGATGATTGAAATGTAATCTAAGATTGTTCAAATCAATCTTTTGGTTTTGACCACGACATTTGCAAATTAAGACGTAAATAGAACATCGGTATGAGGTTCCTTAATATGCTAATGGTAAGAGATTGAACAATAGGGGCTTTTGCCTAACAGGTGTCGGTAATTTCTTCATTATAATTGATAAATGAGTACGTTGCGCAGTTTTAAAGTAATTTCAATCGACAAAACAGGAGTCGTGAGGGGCCGTTTTTATCTCCTTAATAATGTCTTTGTTTCAGGTCTGGGGATACACAATTTGCTGACGCAATTCAGCCCCGCTGGGCAAAAACTCGTTAGCCACGGCCCGGATGTGTATCAAAATGTTTGGTAATTGTTATGAAGATCTATCTTTAGACTTCTTGTCCTATATGATTAGCCAGGCTTTTTTCTTAAATGTCAATAATATCCTTCAGATATAAGGTTATAAATAACAACCAAAAGAATTACAGGTGTACGTGCCATTTCAAGCATGATCATTACATCAAGACATTTGTTACCACAGCTATGAAATGTATTTTGTCAACAAGATGCAATTCTGTTTTATATCATTAGACAATGTATCTTTTCTATGCAAATTTGTTTTTGATGTTGTTTTTCTTTCTAAAGTTTGTAAAGTATTATCTTATTATATTATATGATATTATTAAGTTTGTGGTAGCTGAAGTTTAGACATTAATTTAAAGGCACTATCGGAGATTTGCTAAATCAGAAAATTGAAAAAAATCAGTAAATATCATATTTTTGCAGGTGTGTAACAAGTATAGGTATCATAACGTACCCTGCAAATGATGAGACCAAATACAATAATAATAATGACAAAATTGGATATTTTAGCCATTACTCTCCGTACGGACACTTACTACAACACCTAATTGAATGGAAATTCATATCTTTGAACATTATCGCTTTCTTCCTTTACTGTTAAATCTTAGTTGGACAAAGGAACTTATAAGGAAGTCTACAAACGGATCCTTTTTAAGCCTTCCAGGCAAATTTCAAATATGTTGACTATTCGGGTGGATCAACTGATAGTGTCTTTAGTTAGAATCAATTGAGTCCCCCACCTTTATTGTCAGTTGACCTAGGGACAAATAACAACAGACATTATTTTAAACTTATTATTGCCCATTATTTTTTTTAAAGTAGAAGTATATAAGATGTGGAAACACCTTTAAAACGAGCGGGTCAAAGTTTTAACATGGGGGGTAAGGTAAAAATTGGTTTTTAACTTACAAAGCAGTGCCATTTTGTTGCTTCAACAACAAGGATGCAATAATATGCAATAATATTAAGTTGCATACCTCTGTTGTGGTGGCTTAGGAAATATATATAAAACTATGATTCATGTCCAACTAGGCCCATTGTCGTTCATACTAAAGGGGTCAAAGTATCAAAAATGCATTTTTTAAGATTAAGTATATTAGTCATAGGCTTAAAAAGGTATTATAGTTTTTGATATTTGTAGCTCGACTATCTGATAAGGATTTGTTGGCCAAATTAGGTCAAAGCAACGTATAACTATCTTTTACAATAGTAACGAAGCTTCAGAAAAAGTGCAAACTATTCCATTGTTTTGTGTAATATTCGTAGTTTTTCTTTCTGACCCCTAGTACCAAAGACAGTATCATAAGTAAATTTGACTTAATATTTTCTTTCTATAATTCTTAGTCAGATAACCGGAGTTGTCATATAGCCACAATTAATATTTGGTCTAAATTTTAGGTTCAGATGATATTCAATTTTTCACTCCCTTGATCGATGATTTCAAGGCATTCCCCCCACCTACATGTATCTACTTTGAGGTGTATGTGACCCATTTAGTCAAATTCTAAACCTGCTATTACAAAAGATCAAGATCATGTGGAACCTTCTCCTCTCTCTTTTCTTATGTCTACCTAACCTCTTTCTCTCTGTCTCTTCTCTCTTCCTCCAATGGCTCTACTCCCCCTTTTTAAACCTCACTCTTCTCTACCTCTCTTCATCCAATTTCGTCACCCTCCACCTCCCTTTTTTTTATCTCCCCTCTGTCGCTTATGGGGCAAAGTGCAACTCACACAATTTCAAAGGCGAATCAGTGTCAAAAACCGTTTCTATTCCACGCCTGTAGGGACCCAGATATCTATATTATATAACTATCTCTCTTTCTCTCTCTCTCTCCTCCCCTCTCACCCCCCCTACCCCCTCTCTCTCTCTAGCTCTCTCTCTCTCTTCTCACAGCCCTCGCTCTCTCTCTGTCTCTCTCTCTCTCCTCTCTCGATAGATATGTATATATCATCGGTCGGGGTATTACATAGTGAAGGATGTTAAACCAATATACAAATTTTCGAGAAAATCGCATTTGAAAAATCGCGAACTTGTAAAGAGTCGGTATAAACATCCCCATCTACGATTCAAACGATCAAATTCCTATTAAGAAACGATGTTTTGAACAATTGACAATGTATTTTAGCTAAGATTCAAATTCATCCCTTGATCCATAACAAAAGTGCTGAATAACTTCTCCGTTGTATAGCACTAGTCTCGCAAGTCCAGAGGTCGCCGGTTCGAATCCCGCTTCAGGGCACTTGATATATTTGAGATATATATTAGTATATATTATATATAATGATATATATATATATATATATAGATATATAGAATATATAATCTAGATATCTATATATAAGCATGTCATTGTACGGTAAAAAGGAATTCCCCCCCCCCACAACTTATAAAACTTATGGTAAAAAATACAAAAACTTTGTTCGTCCCCCAAAAAAAAGAGTTTAATTACTTTTTGTGGTTTATCTCTGCGGACAAAAAAATGGTCAGGGGTCAGTGTTATATACATGTTGTATCTAAGTGTGGTGTGTGTGGGGGGGGGGGGGGTAAAATAATGCAGACTTTTAGCAGCTTATAAGTTGTAGATTTGTGAATGAGATTTCTAACCTAGATCATAGCTTCATTTGTTCCAAACGAGAATCGGTGCCAAGAAAGATTTTTAATGGCATTTTGTGGTTAATGAATTAAACATCTTAACGTTTTAATTTAAGATTGAGATTAAAAGGACATTTCCGGAGTTGTTCGTGCAATATATGACGTCCAACAGGTTAGAATATAACAGACGTGTTAACATTCGAAGTGTTCATAGTCATTTTTTATTAAGTATCACCATGGTGCAACGTTTCACAAAGATTATCTTGGTTTAAATTCGGCTGATATTTATAGTGTCATTATTTCATGTATTTCGTTGTTGACGGTTCCATAAGATTCTGAGAGGTGTATGCTTTATCCACCCAAAAAAATCAATAAATAATAATAAAACTTTTAATACTTCATTTAGTGGGCATTTGTGGCAATTTTTCTTCTTGTGTCTGTATTCTTTCTGAAAATACAGTCGGGACGTATTGAGCCACTCTTTCAATCCCCAATATTTAGGGAACATCAAATTTCTTCTATTAATCAGGGCAGAACATCTGTATTAAAAACCAACATGATATTATTATGTAATGGGTATGAAGAGTGCCTGTGCAATACTTTTTGTCGGTGTGTATACAATCAAACAGTGAGCATCTTTGACATAAACTTCAAACGGTCTTTCAGTATATCGTATCCAACCAAGACCTTCCAAATTCATTTAGTTTCTTTACCCAAAAAAATGAGATTCGTAATTACAATACAACAAAATTGTCAATCATTACCAGACTCCTAAATGCCTTTCCTCATTAATCGGAAATTCAATCAAATTTGTTTGGTCCAGGCCCTTTCCAGCCACTGAAATAAACATGATAAGGCACTCACATAAAGTACGACACCCATTTCTTCAAACTCAACTAATAACATACCTTAATTGGGGATATAATGGTTGACAATCCCACCGCACATACCATCTTATTTCTCCACGTTGCTTGTTTAACTTGCATGGCCCTCACCTCACTTACTCGTCGATACTTGTTCGTAACGTTACCTGTTGTCCTGTCCTCGTCGATGCGTGTCATTAGTACCATTTTGATTTGATCATGATCATGTTTTGTTCTGAATGAAAAAAAAAATGAACTTGAAAACTTCACAGGTCCCCACGCCAGCCCCCCACCCCCCCCCCCCCCCAAGTAACCCCCCCCCCCCGGCTTTCCTAGTAGGCTCACTTGGAGACTGTCATTAGATGGCCGAAACCGTTTTTATTGTCTTGGATGACATTTTCTTGATCATTTCAAACTTAGTCAACATCATAATTTGAGTTGAGCATCAACCAAAAACCTCTATATTGACATTTTGTGTAATAACTTATCACCTATTTGACAAAATGGTTAAATATGAATACAATTTCTTTACACAAATCACAAACAAAGCTCAAGCTCAGTGTGCATGGTACCCACGTATTGTTGAGCTCTGCGTGTATACCTAGGTAGATGATTAGCCCCACTTTTGCGGCCTGCGATGTGGTTCCCATTGCGGGTGGGTACTCGCTCCGTTGCTACTTAAGTCTGCCACTGGCAACATTTTCACAAAATATGAAATTTCTTCATTTGCTTCACAATATCGCAAAGGCTAAGATCCCTTTTGAAGAATAAAATACATTTTACACATAACAAATAACATACTCAAAACCGACGTTAATAAGAGGTTTAGACATTGAGGAAATTGTAGTCTCACTTTTTTCGTTTTCCATAAGCTTTCATCAACCCATTTTTATTCATAATATCATAGGACTCTTACTCATTTATATACCACCCCAAAGGTCACAGACGGTCCAATAGGTGTGCATAGCGTGGGAAGTATGCATACAGCGTGCGTTTTCTTGAGTTAAACACCCAATCCGTCGTCTACCGAATTAATGTCGCCGGTGACATTTATCATAAAATCATTCTGTTTTACCCAAAGGGACCATACCACAAGCCCGGTAAAAACGTTCAGAAAAAACGTAGGTGCAATGAGAGGGGACTAAATATCCGTTGGCAGAATATGAACTAGTCAATACCTGTAAAATCTCCGGGGTGTGTGCCATTGTGAAATGTTGCACTTTAAGCGTCAAATTTGTGATCGTTTTTATGCACAACATACACAGACTGACTAATTGTCGACTTTCAACTACCTGTACGATTCCGAAAGTCCCGTTGTTCAAAGGCGCCCTCAACGTATCGTATACCCGGGGGAGGGGACGGCAGGCTCGCGTCGTGTTTTCCCAAACCGAAAAATTGATATCTTATTAAAGGCCCCTATTCTGAGGCGAGCATTGGTTATGTAAGATTGGCTTTTTAGGCTTGATAAATAACAAAAAGGAAGTTAAATGGTGATTTGTTTACACAATTGGGGTAAAAACTGATAAATGTTTACTCTAGAACTGAAAGTTAGGGCCTACCATAAAACGGTATTAATATCACCACCTTGTTCTGGCAATTGCCTTTTGAATTATGGTTTCTTAAATTGGAATGGTGGTATTTAGGATTTATTTTGGGGTGCATGGTGAAGAGGTTAGGTGAAGATTTTTTAGCTCCTTGGACCAATAGGCCTATAGGAGGGTAAATAGGTAAATCAACATTAGATTTTTACGTTTCTACCATTGCTAATTTAAGTTTACAAATAATATAATTTTTTTAACAGCCTCTTTATTACGTTTACCGCACCTTTCCTTAGCTCTGAAGTGTCGCTGGAGGGTACTCCCGTGCCACTTCCTCTAGCTACGCAACTGATTTTGGACTAATATTTTCCTATTTGGAGGTATTTGAATTCAGATTGTCCAGAACGGCTTTAGACGATGATAAGCGAGTCTCTGTAATTGAAACGATGACGGGACTACTCCATCCCTCCCTCCGACTTCCGCCCCATCCCGGGTTTATTTCATGCAGTTTTTCTAAACAAATTCTTTTATTATATTTTTTGTAACCAGCGAATTGTGATTTTTTTTGTTTTTGGGGGGGGGGGGGGGGGCATAAAATCTTTGTGGTGAACATTGCTTATGTTTTTAGAATGTGTTGAAGAAGTTTAATACGTTATTTATATTGCCCGAGAATTGTCTTAAACTTCCGATCAAGAATTTTTAAACTCGAAAATGGATAATTCAAAAGAACGACCAGGTACATAAAACTTTTGATATTGGCAAGGGGACAAGGGCTTTCAGATTTTAAAGAAGGTTGAGACCTTTCCCCAAAATTGTTTCAAACGAATGGTCTTCGTATTTTAATTGTGAGATAGAGCTCTTTAAAATGCAGATTTTCCATAAAAACAATGGCAGCGCCTGCGCCTTCTGACAGCCCCATTTAAGTAACGGTCTGTATAAACTACGTCCGTATAGTGTACTTTTTTAAAGTACATTGAAAGTATCAAGGCCTAAACTTTTAAGCTTGAAAACTTCAAAAAACAAAACCGCGATAACAATACATTTTTGTTGTTTACCCTTTGCACCGTTGCAGTTAAGTAGTTAACTAAAATACTTCAGAAGATATTTAGCATATACAGCTTTAAATGGTTTAAATAAAATATTAATGTGAGTGAACTATTCGAAAGTCGGGAGAACAACGATGTCGGAAACCAGTTTTAAACCAGGCTCTTTATCACTTTAAATCTTTCAATCTATGTTCTTTTAATTCACTTGGAAAAGATATGGCCCTCTTTCCTTACTTTATTGTTCTCTATTTATTAGTTTATTTCCTTAAATATACCGAAAATCTGGAGATTTTGGCTAGCAAAACCGGGCGGTCTCCCGCAGAAAACGCTAGAGTTGGCATCTCTGAATTTTTATACCCCTCATTACCACACCATTTATAGTGCCCTAACAGTGGGTTTCCAATGAGGCACATTGAACCTGCCAAAAATGGTTCAAGCTGCTAAAATGCATTTTTCTTTCTTCAAACTTATTGCCGCGCCCATATCTATTGCTTCCAGGACTCTGTTTCCTCACTTGGGAGTCCAGTATCTTTTTCTTGTCATACCTTCCCCATCTGAGACTTGCCTTGCACGTTTTCCACTCTCAGAAATAACCTATAGTTTTTATGTCCACAGAAAACAACCAACAATTTTAGTAAGAAATCAATACACATGGGTCGTTTTTTCTTCCTTGTGATGACCTTAGACATGCTTTTTTTTATGAGAAATCATACATGCGTTCAATTTTTGAAAACTGACTCAAACCGTGCTAAAATGACAAATTATTTAAAAATGGGTAACGTAGTTATTGCGAATAAATCCTTAGAAATGGTTTATAGCGTTTCTTTCTGGCCTCAAAAAACTTGAGGCCCGTTTTGTCTGGAAATTATCTTATGATTTCGGGTAATATTTTACCGTAGTACAAGACTCTCGCTTCCTGTTTAGTACCTCTAAAAAAACCCATAGAAATCCGATAATGAGTTAATGAAATATTAGGTTAGGGCTCAGGACCAGAACCCCCCCCCCCCCCCACCCATGCATGGTCAGGGGAAAAATAAACTTAAACCACCTGGAACCACAAAGACTTTCGTACTTATTAACAATACATTTTAAATATAACCTATAAAAGAAAATCCCAGCAATGTCTCTAATATGTAATAAGTTGGATCCTGGATTTTGACAACATAACTAAATTAGTTTAAAAGTATATCCTTGTTGTGCAAGCGGCGGTTACGAAATGTCCATTTTTTGAAAAAATAAAATATCATTTTTTCCGCCCATCAACATTTTCAACCTCTTTTTTTTTATTTTCGATTTTTAAAATTGCAAGTATTGTTTGGTCTTATGCAAAAAAAAGAAAGAAAAAAGAAAAAAGAAGTATGTTTCCAGTAGGCCGCTCTCATTTTGATGTTTGGGAGCCATTTTACCGCGTTTTTAAAAAATTTGATTTACTGAGAAAATTTGCAATTTAGACTTAATTGCCTCAGAGATAGAACTTTCATTCAAAAATTGTAATGATCCCAAATCTGCTAATTAATTTTATAAACTAATAACTGTTACCAAAATATATTTGCAACTGTTGGATTGTCATGTGATTGATTGTCGAGCTATTTCTGGGGAAAATCCTTTAAAAAAATAAAAGCGCATTTAGATTTTTGGAATACTGGAAAACAAACTTGATTTTGTTGGCCTTATGACCCTTCATATTGTGTAGTTAAAAAACAAATATCTGCCCTCTCTAACCTTGGATCAAGGCACTTTATACATTAGAAAAGAAATTTAAAAAAACGGAAGAGATCTAAAAATGGTGCACATTAATGTAGATTCCATAAGCGTAGCCATCATCGTCGCTGATAAAACAAAATATCAACCGGGTTAGCAGAACATCTAGCCTAAACTGGTTCTTTTTTTCACGTGCTTCGTATAAATAACCGAAAAAGTTCCCCATTTCATCTCACTTTATAAACAGCAATTGCCTAGCTTATTGTTTTTTGTCTTAAAATTATATTTTCATCAAATAGGTAATTTTATCATTTGAGTATTATAATGATTATCCCATTTATAACTGTGTCAAAAAATATCAAAAATAATTAGCTCATTTGCGTACTAATTTGAATAGAAATTTTGGTCATAATACTTTTTTCAACTTGCTTCATACCAAGAATTTAGTCATGGTAAGATTAAAATTAGGAACTTAAACTTTTCTTCTAACTTTTTCTTTCAAAAAAATCTATTTTTTTTTTTCTAATTGACACGTTGCACTAAATTAAGATTATTTTGTACTAAATTTTGCGGGTCAGCGTTTTACCTTTGAAATTATAAGCAGTCGCAAAACCAAATAAATCCATTTTGAGTTTGAAAGTAAGCAGAATGAGGCCATTTACGTAGACTTTTGTTTGAATGCGCAGCAGTATCATGTTGGCCAGATTTGTTCTTGATTGGGGGGAGTTATGTAGCTGGTGTCCCCCCCCCCAGCGTCTATGCGTACCTATTTTATCCTACTCATGTCCTTTTATTGCATATTATAGTGGTATAAACTATAATTAGTTTAAAGGTAAAAAGCGGTCCAAAAGAGGTTGAGTTGTCCCGAGGGTCGAATCGACTTTTGATCTTGTGGACCGTATTGGCTTGGCCGAATTGGCCTTGGGTCGAATTGTTTTGGGTCCTTGTTATGAATACAAGGCTCGTGATTGGCTGAAGGCGGATGAGTGGCTTTTTTTTATTGCCTATATGAACCTCATCGAATTCCCGGCGTATTTTTAACGGTGTTATTCAGATATTTTGTACATTTTTCTCTTAAATGTGCAACTTTTGAAATTGTCACAAAACACACAAAACAATTGACGTGCACGTGACCCGGAATGTCTCAATTTGTTTTTGTTTATTTTAATATCATTGGTGTCAACTCAGTACTTCTCGTGAATTGCACCTAAACAACGCCTTTTTCGTGCTTGTGTTATGTCCATAAGGGCGCTGATTTGGTCTTAATCATTCAGGTGAGGCTAAGGATATAAAAGCTTTACAACCATGCGATAACATCGATTTGAAAAATCTTGAGGCGCACTATTTTTCAACTGTGCCAGCAGGCGGTGGCGGCCAAACGGCCAAGCCTCATTCATTATATAGCAACTCACCAAAAATGTCAAAAGAAAATCAGCCAATACGGAGTGCAAACCACAAACAACTTTGGGGCTTTGGTGGGTCAGTCATGGGTGTTCCCATTGACCCATTACGACCCGTCCTCGTTCGTTATTCATACAAAAAAATAGAATGACCCTTCCAGAGGAGTTGCTTCTTCAACTCCAATGGTTTCGGAATAAGAAAAAATTCCTTGAAAACATATAAAAAAAATTCAGAATTTTTCGTCAGGATTTCGCTTTTACGTGTTTAAACCAATGGCCACGCCTGAAATTGGAATTTCTGGGCCGCCCATCCCTGTGTGCCGTGGTCTTTTAACAGCTACTTCAAGGTACTCCCACAAAGAAATGGTTGGGTATGTTGGTGGGTCCAGCCGGGGGGGGGGGGGTTTATGTGGGTCCGGAAGCCTCCACCGTCCCGGGGAAATTTTGCTCTAAAATGTAAAGCCCGCTATTGTTTGGCCTTAGTTAGCGCTTAGCCACCTTTGTTGCACTCTAACCCCAGTTTCCGTCCACTGAAGTCCTTGATATGCCAATTAGGCAAAAGACATACACAGGTTATTTCAAGTAGCAAATTCTGTCACCTTCTGCACGCGGGACAGAGACAATAACGATAATGTGACGGCATTGCATGTCTGATATTAAGGAAATCGCGGATTTAAATTAGGTTGAATACTTATTATCACTTTTAAGGTTTAATTGCAGAAAGAACAATTGCGCTTGTAATATACTCTGCTACATCTTCTGGCCTTTTTAAATTCGTTCTGAACACATCGCCTCAAAACGAATGCATCCATATTGAATAGCCCCACTGAATAAACACTATATATGATCTATGAAACTATCGTAAAAGCTGTTAAAATATTAAGTTCAAAATTCTTCTCGAAAACCTTTCCACAAACAAGTTTTTTGACATCAAACGGGTGATCACATCTACCGCTGCAACGTTGTTTACACTTTGGATGACCAAAATCGGTGCATGCTGTAGGAAATAATGCGTACTTCACAAATCAATCCCACATTTTAAACTCGTTACTATGAATGAGATTACTAACTTTAGACTTGCATCTAAAAAACAGGAGTTATTCAAGACAGTTCAATCCGGATAATTCAAATCAAGAGAGATCAGTGGCAGATTTAAAGCTCAACTGGATGGAAATTCAAGCAATTCTTTGGGATAGTGGTAGTCAAACACTACAGTCGGACAGGTCTTTAACTCAATTTCAATTTTTGTAGAGTTCATACAACCCTACCGGCCGTAAACCTCCAAACACGTGAAACAGCACTTGAAGTAAATCTGACATTGGATGTGCTTGATTGAAAGATACCTTACTGATCCACACAGTTGATCATGCAAATGGGAAGCTGCGCAGCTAGTTGGAGACTCGTTTCAGTCCAATATCAGACTGTTCATTTACGCCACTCGCAATTCAAAGACTCTTTTATGTGTGCGTACAATGTTTGTTAAGAGGCTAAGTAATACTAATTCAGAACCGATCTTTGCAATCGAATTAACTTGTCATTGTGCCCGGCGGAGCGTGACTAGGTATGCTAAATGACCTTGAACAAGAGTCTGCACAAAATGTTTTGATGTTTTGTAGGCACATTGACCAACTGATTCCAGCTTGGTATCCTTGAACATTGAGATAGGGACAGGGTCGTACGCAGGTTTAATTTTTTTTGGGGGGGTGCGGTTAAAGTGGACATAAACCCCCTAATCGTCCGTTTTTTGGACGTTTGAACATGTCATCACAAAGAGGGACTTTCTTGTCACAGGTTTCTTAATTTGGACCTTTTAATCAAAATATTCAGCAAAAAAAAACCAAAAATGGACCTTTAACCCTTTGTGGAATTTTGGGGGGGTGCGGTCCCCCCCCCGCGTACGGGCCGGGATAGGGTGGGCAAGCATTAAAGGGTTACAATTTGAACATGTTCTAATGGGGCGCGACATGACAAGACGTGTTTATCTGGTTCTATGGATTAGAAAGGTATTTAATTTGTAATATACACCTTGTGGTTTGCAAGGACAAAACCAAACAGTTTAATATGCAGGTAAAAATATAATAATCCGATTTGTCTAAATTGATATCAAATTGTTTGTATGGGAATGTTCAGAACAGAAAGTGTTCAATATCATGAAAAAATAGACAATTTGACCAGAATCTGGTGTCACCCCAGATTTGACCTGAACCATTTTAAGTTTAAAAGTTTTGGTATATGCCCACACCCCCCGCGTAAAATACTCAAAATGCTCAAAGATGGACACAGTGGCCTATCATAATTTTGATTCAGCTACTTTTGTGACCTGGAAATGACGCATTATTTTGGCAGATTGTTTTTTTTTGATAATTTTGTTTTTATTCGATCGTTGTATGTGTTAGCGAGGAGTCCGAATTAAATCCCGAGGGCATGAACATGGTAACCGTTATCCGTTATCCTATCTTACCATAACCATCAATATGGATTAGGATCGTATTCTATTTGGATGTGACATGTCTAAAACATGTCCAGTTGTGTAGCATCTTCAATATTTAGAGAAGACTACAAATGCTGGTTTGACAACATGAAATTTCCCAATCGAGGAAATCATCCATGCAGTGTATTAATGTTTCATATCAACCAGGAAGCGACAATCTTGTTAGAAAGTTGATGTTTGCAGTTTTACTCAAAATGGGACGAGGGTAGAGATAGTGGATGTAGGAGTCATCACTTTTACAGGTATTTTCAAATATCTTTTGTACGATTACTCTTTTATTTGGAGGGGGAGGTTTGTGAATGCAAGTCTTCTATGCAAATCACTTAAAACAAAACTAAACAAATACATCGCCTTATAAAAGTGAGTGATGATTTTGTTTTGTTCATTAGTTTGTTGTTTTTTAATCTTATGAATGTTTTATGTTATCATTCAGACTGAAACCAAGTTCATGCTTTCATGTGGTTATGTTTACAGAGATATTGAACATGGCATGACCGACCAGTGACTACAAACACGTGTTTGCATGATATAATAGGCCCGTTTTCTTTGCATTTGAAAAAATTACAACATAGGACACAATATTTCTACCACAAGGAAGTTTAGGAAATAATTTTATATGTTCCAACCCAATGAATTTGACAGCCTCAACGGATTAAATACATGTTGAAGGATGTGGTGGCAGAATTCTAAAATCGTTCCATGAAATGATACCAAGAGGGGAAAAAATGCCCAGAATGTCCAAATAAGCATGTTTTTATCTTCACGTGATTTTTCTCGACTTGCGGTCAGCCAGTGGGTTTTCTTTCTGATGTAACAGTGGCGCATTGACATGGGGAGGGGGGTGAGGTTAATAAAAAGAATGAATCAAAACGGAGTTTGCTGACAGGATCTGTACTGACATATATACGCAAAGCGCGCTAAAACTTACCATTTATCCCTTAAAATCGTAAATATATATTTTAAAAAAAAAAAAAAAAATTAAAAAAACAAAAAAAAAAAAACGCCCCCTTACCTAAAAAAAAAAAAAAAAAAAAAAAAAAAAAAAAAAATTAAAAAAAAAAAAAAAAAAAAAATTTGTGATTATAGAACAAAATGCGCGCAAAGTGCGAGAATGAACCCTTTTAAACTATGGTATAATAGTAACACTTGACACGCATGTCAATGAGGGATAATCGTATTGACATTCCATCTCATCTCAAGATTAGGGGTATATACCTAACGTCCTTAAACCTTCAAAACCTGACAAAAAAAAATCACGGAGCGGCGGACCTTGCCTTGAGTAGTAGGAATTGCTCCTTGATTGAAAACCAAAAACTAGTCTGCTACCTCACTCTTGCGGGATGTCAGATTTCCCTCTAGGAATGTAGCTATAACCCCTATGATGAATATTGGCATTTACACTTAGGTGGTTTTGTTTGCACTATTAATCACTTATTTCTTTCACTTTGTTGATTGCAAAATGCACAATTGTTTTCTTGATTTTTTTTTTTTTTTTGCTTATGTGCTATGCAAATACAGTAAACATGGCGATTCGATTGCTAAATCCTGTGCTAACGATTCCCTTTGCAATGCGCCCTTCAGTGTAATCATTCTAAACGCTAGACCTTGCTCAATATAGTCCTTTCGATCTCCTCAGAAAGGTAATCTGCCTCCTATAAGTGTTGCGTTTATTCTTCTTGTTGACGACATTAGAATTATTACTTCCACTCCTTTTTGATAGACATTGTTTTCTTATCTAAATAGTCTTATGTATTTTATCACATATCCTAGAATGATGACTTTCCATTCCACCTCTGACGGTTAAGTCAGTGTAATTAACGTGTATATTTACATCGTGGTACTAGAGGTCAGTCTGTGGTCTATTTCGCTTGTTTACTGTCTGTGAGGTTGAAATTTCTCTTTGTATTCGAAGTTTTATTACCGCTCTCTACACGCCTTTTAAGTTTACTACTATTTCTTTAATGTGGTCTCTTTCGGTAAGTGAGGCAGACTGAATGTACAACTCTCCATACGTTATGGAGTTCCTTAAGGCGGTACGCAATATTTTCTTTTCATGATGCACTTTGACCAGGTTCTTCCTGTGGTAAGTTTTTCTGTCATTTGTTTTCACTCCAATTTAGTTGAAACAGATATATCACAGCCATGATAACACCTCGTGGATTTTATTGACACCTACCGCATAAGGTTGCTAACGACTAAGTTAATTCGTCGTTTTCCTTTTCTACCGTGTCTTTCTATATTGGGTATTTCTTCAATATGGATGGATGGATGGATGGATGGATGGATGGAGGGATGGACTGGATGGATGGATCGAGAGGATGGATGGACGGACGGAGGATGGATGTTGGATGCATTGATGCATGGATGATTACCGGTATATCAATGCTTCCATATCTAAGTCCTTAATCGCCTTTCAAAACATACCCTGGCAAAAACATACGAACGGACCTGTCTTGGGTTATTGGGAAATGCCCCTGATCTGACAACAAAAATACCTAACCTCACTTTTGGCCGTTGGCGAGATTGTCCACATTTTCATCTAGGGACATTAAGGGGTTATACATTCCGCTTTTTTTTTTCAATTTATATATAAGATAACATATTTATTCAACCGTCCAGAATGTTCACTTATTCATGAGATTGGTTAACATTCGATATAGCATTTATTTAGCTTTATGGAATCCCAAGAATTCAGCCATACTTTTCTTTTTTTTTTTCAAATAAAGGGTTTTAAGAAGGTACCCAATTTCTGCAAGCTATTTTAAGTACCTAGTTTTTCCAGGAAGACAGTAAAATAAGTAATGTATCTTTTCAACAAGAAGCAATCAATCTCAAATGTCAGATTGAAACTTTGAAAGTGCTGTTTTTCACCGTGTGTGGAGTTTTTTTACTTGCCGTATCCGTAATGGACTCTACAAAAAATTGAAATTGAGTTCAAAGACCCTGTCAAGCTTGGTAGTGTTGAAATACAATATCCCAAATAAAGAATGATCT
The DNA here is from genome assembly GCA_023653785.1 of Ophioderma brevispina. Classification (NCBI taxonomy): domain Eukaryota; kingdom Metazoa; phylum Echinodermata; class Ophiuroidea; order Amphilepidida; family Ophiodermatidae; genus Ophioderma; species Ophioderma brevispina. The sequence continues at coordinate 98,285 of JAMKCH010001870.1, forward strand.
TGAATTTCCTTCAAGTTGAGTTTCATCATCTTTCCTCCACTGATCCTCTCTTTGATTTGATTATCCGGATACTGTCCTTGAATAGCTCCTGTTCTTTTAGATGCAATCCTAAGTTATATCCTCATTCAACGTAACCGAGTTTTCATATGTGATGATATGTGATTACGCATTATTTGGTCCTACAAACAGCGTTTCACCTATTTATTCACATTTTTGTTGTCAAAGATGGTCATCCTTTAAGGTAAAACAGGTAAACAAAATAACTGCTACCTCACTCTTTGCGATGATTGTCAAGAGTCCCTCTAGGAATGTTAATATATACCTACCCCCCCCCCCCCCCTTGATGCCTATGGCATTACCATATTTGTTTTTTGTTTTGCACTATAATCAACTTATTTCTTTCGCGTTTGTTGATTGAAACCTGCACGCATTGTTTTTTCTTGAAGTTTTTTTTTTTTTTTTTTTTTGCTTTATTTTGGTATCACACACATGTAAACTTGGATTCGATTGCTAAATCCCTTAAACTATTCCTTTTACTAGTAAAACTCTCTGCATTCGCATGCTCACTCCTTTCTAAACTAAAGTCTTTTTCGATCTCCTCAGAAAGGTAATCTGCCTCCTATAAGTGTTGCGTTATTTTCTTGTTGACGCCATTAGAATATTGACTTTCCACTCCTTTTTGATAGACATTGTTTTGCTTCTTTTTAAGCATAGTCTTCTTTATTTTATCAACATCATCCTTAGAAGGCCGAAGGATGACTTTCCATTCCACCTTTCTGGCGTTAAGTAGTGTAATTAAGGTGCCATATTTACATCGATAGCTACTTATAGGTCAGTCTGTGTTTATTTTCGCTGTTTACTGTCTGTGAGGTTGAAATTTCCTCTCTCTATTCTGAAGGTTTTATGACCGCTCTCCTACACGCCTTTTTATGTTTTACTTATTTCTTTATTTTTTCGTCTTTGGTAAGGTGAGGTCCGACTAATGTACAACTCTCCATACGTTATGGAGCGTCCTTAAGGCTGTACGACATATGTTCTTTTCATTTGCACTTGACATTTCTTTCATGTGGGTAAGTTTTGTTCTGTCATCTTTTTCACCTCCAATTAGTTGAACAAATATATCCCGCCTTGGGACACCTCGTGGATTTATTTGCCACCTACGCTAGGTTGCTAACACTAAGTTAATTCGTCGGTTTCTTTTCTACCGGGTCTTTCTATATTGGGTATTTCTTCATCTGTAAGGATGGATGGATGGAGGATGGATGGATGGATGGATGGAATGGAGGATGATGGATGGATGGATGGATGGATGGATGGCGGATGGATGGAATGGTGGGTCCGGATGGACGGACTGCTTGAACGGATGGCTGGATGTTTGGAGCATTGATGATTAAAGGGTTAATATCAATGCTTCCATATCCCTAACGTCCCTTAATCGCTTCAAAACACACCTGGCAAAAAAAGTGTCGTCTGTTAGTGGACCCTTGTCTTGGTTAGTGGGAAATTGCCCCTAGACTGCAACAAATATACCCCTACCTCACTCACTTTTGGCCGCTTTTGGCGAGATTGTCACATTTCCTCTAGGACGTTTAGGGTTATACATTACCGGCTTTTTTCAATTTATATAAGATAACATTTATTTCAACCGCCGAAATGGTTTGCACTTCTTCTGATGAGTTGGTTAACATTTCTATAGGATAATTTATTTAGCTTTATTGGAACCCTAATTCATGCCAAACTTTCTTTTTTTTTTCAAATAAAGGGTTTTAAGAAGGTACCCATTTCTGCAAGCTATTTTAAGTTAACTAGTTTTCCAGGAATACAGCCTGTCCCGAAATATGTTAACACTCGGAAAAATCATGGCGAAGGATGTCCAGATATAGTCCTTTCTTCACGAGTCTTCGCAACGTCAACGAGTAAAATAGCATTTTTGTTTCTGGTAAGAAATGAGATATCACCACTTTGCACATACACATTTAATTTCATTGTCGGGATCACAGTCCTTTACCTAAGACCAGTTAACATCCTACGTCCCTTCTTTTGTTGTCCTGCCCGAATCCTTCCGCTAATCGTTATGGCCCATAGTATTACAACTCCTAACAGATACAATTGCCCATGTGTAACAGCAGGCCGACCTATTTCAAGATACCGGCCCTAACATGTTTACAAACATTGCTGTTAACTGGTCTATACTTCATGTCCAAGGCGCAATCCTTCAGCTACATGCATATATCGGCAAACGAGGCTCTCCGCGCAAACTTCGCCCTTCAAGGTAAAAAATGCTGTAATAAGAGTTTCTTGAATTTCATTGATTGAATCATCACATCGAAAGCTTCTTTTTGGGTATTTTCTTTAAATCACGTTTGGATACCTGAGATATTTGACGTTGGTAGTGATAACAGTGAATTCAGGTCGCTTAGCGCGCAGTTGAGTTGGGATCACCACCTTAGCATTTTTCATAAACTCCATGTGATCTTTAGTCCCGACGAAGTGTTAGAAGTATCAGTCTCCTTACTTTCACGTTAAATGTTAAACAGCCGAACAAACAGTCCATTAAAATATCGTAATCCCGTTTAGATACGATGGACACAGAAGGCATAACAACGCTAATTGCTGAAGATTGCTCACACATAAGCCATTTTTGTAGATATTTGCTGTGGTCGATTTTGGACCGAATTTTACATCCCTGTAAAGTCACAATTCTCACATATCTAAAGACGATTTTTAAAAAAATGCTGAAGCTTCATGATGTTTAATCAAAGAGAGTCAAGAATTTTTTTCGTAATTTATTTTGACGAAAATAGTAGTGTACTTTTGAACTGAGTTTGTGCGTTTTGATCGAATCAAATCCTAAATCTGGGATAACAAGGACCAAAATTGGTTGTGGCAAGTTAACAACAGTCCAGCAGTCTCGCACAATCATACACCATTAATCCACCAAACAACTGCAGAAGGCCTCAAGCTGCATAGCTGTAATTTGTCAGTTGTGTTTCTCTGCGAATTTGGCAGCTATGCAGACGGTGTCTTTTGTCCTAACCCTCGATCTGTGCATCACACCTCTATATTAAACGTGGACAAGGTGGTCTCATCACCTCTATATTAAACGCGGACAAGGTGGTCACACCCAAATGCCCACTCGAAAACACACTCATATATATCCCAACAAGACCCATCAGAACACTGAATCAAAACGCAACCGCATAAAATCGTAAAGCATAAACAGTCAGTAAATATATAATTAAAAAATTAAAACACTTGTTAACTTTGGCGAGTAACAAATTATACATTAAATCATTTAAAGGCTTAAAGTAGAACAGGAAGCCCTAAATTAATTTTATCGAAAGGACATGGGCTGGCTTGAATCTGTTTGTGAAGTTACCGTAAAACTGATGAAAATCCATGTTCAGTCAGCCCACGGACAAATGTTCTTGTCAGTTCTACCATTACATTTTGTAATAATACAGTCAATTTACTTTAACACTTAAGTGACCAAGGGGGGGGGTTCCTAGGGACCCCCAAAATTTGTTTTCGCGCTGGCCGCTTTACGCGTGCGATTTTTGCGCCGAATTTTTTTGTAATTGTCTGACTTTTAAATGCGCTTTTTTTTTTTTTTTTTTTTTGCTCATAAAATACGTAAAGCATAAACAGTCAGTAAATATATAAATTAAAAAAATTAAAACACTTGTTAACTTTGCGAGTAACAGGAATATATTACATTAAATCATTTAAAGGCCTAAAGTAGAAAAGGAAGCCCTAAATTAATTTTATCGAAAGGACATGGGCTGGCTCGAATCTGTTTGTGAAGTTACCGTAAAACTGATGAAAATCCATGTTCAGTCAGCCCACGGACAAATGTTCTTGTCAGTTCTACCATTACATTTTGTAATAATACAGTCAATTTACTTTAAAGCGACTATCAGTGATTTACTAAATGTGAAAAAAATCATCAAAAAGCAGATTTTTGCATGTCTGTAACAAGTACAGGTATCCTAACATACCCTGCAAATGATAAGACTAGAAGCAACCAAATAAGGACTAAATCGGATATTTTAGTTATTACTGTTCGTACGGACACATATTCCAATACGTAAATGAATGGAAATTTATATCTTTGAACACTGCCTTTTTTTCCTTTCTGTCAAATTCTTCAGTTAATTTATAGATCAACAGGCAGATCTCGTAGCATTTACACAGGTGGCGCATCCCGGGAAGTATACTTTTTTCCCGAAATGCGTGTTCTAAAATTATAACAATTAGTTCTACGTGTGTTCGCACGTCTAGTAAATGCACATTTTCTTGAAAATAAATTAAATGTCATCCTCAATTTATTCTCTGATCAGTGACAAACGGATGCACACCATAGGTCATTGACTCATGTTTTCCAGAAAAGAGTTCCAACCTTTTATTTTTGTTTAGTAGGAAATAAAACAATCGATCACATCTCTTGATCGTCCGCGTATAATTTTCCAAATAAAAAGAATGAAGAGAATACGAAATTGTTTTGCCACTTAAGTACAATATTTTGAAGTATTGTCCTACTTCAAGTAAATAAACCACAATAGCGCTTTCATATTTATATAGGTTTTTCTGAATGTTCATTTTTTTAACTTTGATGCGAATCACCAGTGCTAGCGTTACCAGCATACCTTTACAGAACTTGTCACAACCACTGAGGGAATACATTAACCTATTCAATTGCCGCGCCGGATGTCTAATACTAAGAGTGCTATTAGTCCTAATATCCTGACGCTGTCAACTACTTTATCACCCTTACAATACCCCAATTCTTCATTTAATGTGCCAAATTAGAGTCGTGGGGCGTTAAGCACCTATAAATCTGCCTTCCTGCCTCATAATTAGATATACACATCAATCAACTTTTCAATTCTTCACAGTGGATAAGACCGTTACATTATTATGTTGGTATTTCTGTTCAGAATCGCCTTTCATTATACTGTCAAACGAGCAGTAAATTAAATTAACCGCTGTGATTTTAAACGATGCCACAACTACAAATAATTGCGTACATGTCATGCACAAAACATCTGCATTAAAAGAGGTCCTCAGCTTGCAGCTATCAAATGACATAATTACACCTTGTCCGATAAATTTGATCTGATTACACATATTCGCCCCGCACAATTTACAGAAGTTCAAAAAACAATACGACTGTAGTTAAGTCATAATTTCCAATCATCAAAAATACAATCAAAATTAGCAGTGTTTATCGTAGGAAATCAGTTTCTTTCGCATTTTTCTCAGCGTCACAAAATATGCCTTGGATTTCTGCGAATCTTGGTCCTCGAATGTGTAATCATAAAATAAATTCATATACTACTCGGACTGTGGAGATTTGTTGGGAACCATAAATCTCATTTACTTTGCACCTATTTTAAACAATTTTTGATAGTCAAAAATCTTCTTAAATCTAAGCTGAAACTGCTGACAAACAAACAAATGTGTTTTTAAAGTTCTAGTTTCGATATCTTTGGGACTTTCAGATATACCCAGTACTTGTATCAATATTGATATCAGATAAAAGGCCTAGTTTTATCATTTTCTGAATTTCAGGCTTAAAATTCAGTTCTTAAGCAAGATTGACACACAAAACTGCCGTTTTAGTGGTTGACAATCAATTTTTTTTGTTTCCCATGATACTTGGTGCTGAGTGTATGCAAGTGCCAGGCTATCATATCAAGTAGAGAACACAAAAGACATACATCGAAACAAGCACTTTTAATGTAATAGACAACAAACACGATCAAAAAATGTTAACAATTGACATACGTTGTTATTTACATTAACATGTCTCTTTTCCAAGTGGCCAAGTTACTGAAATAATTTGTGTAGCTTGAATTCAGAGACAATTTGCTGCGGTGGAAATGGGCGAAGCATGAAATAACACTGTTTTCAACGTGGACTTGAAAAAAGTCAGTTTTGTAGTTCAATCGACAAAATTCAATTCGGCAAGTGAGAAGCAAACATACGAAAAATAAAATATTCCAAGCTTTAAAAAAAGATGATGGGCATGATAGACCGTGGACAGTACCGAGGAAAAATGAGTGTACCATTTCCGATATAACCATGTAGTATTGTTTTATTACACTCACTGGGACTCTGGGGACGAGGGTTCGTTAGGAAATATACTATTTACCAAAAATTCTTATTCGGGGCATCCTTCAACACTTCAAACTCTCCAACTTCGAGAATAGGATTCTCTTCATACCTCCTAAACAAGGATTATTGTAAACTTCCATAATACCAAAAGACAAAACTGTATGAATTCATTATCTCGCTAATGAATTCACGCACGATTTGGTCTACGTCTTTGCAGCACTATAATCATGGCTCTCAAGTCAGTCGCAAAGAGCTATGGATAAAGCGCCCACAGGGCGCAAAGCCAGGGCAATTGCTTATGGAGATCCGTATGGTGCCCATGCACATGAATCCCCCTCTCCGCGTTGAAGACAAGTCCAAAGGAACGTCGAGAACGATACAGGTTGGTGCCAGCAGCGTCGCAGGAGTTTGCCGAACTGGTGCTGAGTAGAGCAGTCAGTCGCCTTACGGGACTCCAACTCCGATATCCTCAGGGTTGTCCCCCAAGTTCCTCTATCAGGTGAGTCCTACAAGCAGCAGATTACTATAAAGTTGGAACACACTGGCCGCTTGAACTGGGGTTTCTTCCCGCCCTTAATGCTGGGTAGGTCAGCAGCATATAGGTTATTAATGGCCTAATCACGAGCCTAACCTATATAGAATACGGGGGATACCATGACCCCCCCCCCCCCCCTTTGAACACACCCCCGGGGATTTTGGAGAAAGATTTGTGTTGAAGAGTATACCAGAGCAAATCTGAATTACAGGTTGTCTGCAAAAAATCCCCACGGGTTTTTATTTAAACGGTGAGGGCGCTTTTTCAAATGGCTGCCAAAATAACAACCCCCCCTTCGGGAGAGGGAAGTCCCAACATGCCTAGCACAACACCAAAACATCACAGGTAACGTGATTTTGTACCAATAGATAGCTATGCTCCTCCTTTTCCATTGATACCAAATGGTACCAACATTCCTAGCACTACTCGTCACAATGACGTCATAAGTCGAACCATGTTAGAAAATTGTCAATTTCCATAGACACCCATAGGGGAAAATGCAATTTTTTTCGCCAAAACTGTTAGGAATATCCATTTTCATGCGGCTTTTGGTGTTACTTGATGGAAAGACTAGTTTATAAAAATGAGGCCTTTTAGTGTATATAATGTTTTTGAGTCGAGAAAATTGCGAAATATCAATTTTCCACACCATATCAGTACATGTATTTTCCTGAGTTTCCTAACATATAGTCAAAGTGGACGTCATAATGGGGTGCTGGCACTGATTTTGCACCAATGGAAAGAAAAGAAGAAGCAGGAAGAGGGTAATCTAAGCTACCCTGTGGTACCAAATTACAGGAATCGGATGTCAGTAACGAAAATGGGGGGGGGGGGTGGGAGTTTGTTACAAAAAAGCTAGGTAGGCGAGGGTTAAGTGAAAACGTGACAAGATATCGATGATTTCTAAGCCTTGAAGATCGACAGATTTGCCAGAGCAATCGTATGAGAGATTTGTTGAGGATGAACATCCAGAGAGCCAATATCAAGCCTGATTGGTATCAGGCAGATGTGGCAGAGCCAGACAGACAGAATTCCTCAACCAGATGATCATGGTTGGAGGTTACATTGATGGTGCACTAGATTACAAGTGGGCATCAGGAGAGTGATGCCACAAAGAGTTGTCGATATAATAGAAGAGGAAAGAAAGCATAATTGATAAGAAGAAGATCGGGATTCGGTCTCAATAGCTGAAGACCACCGTCACTCAGCCACGAAAGCCCAGCCCAGGCGGAAGACGCTCACCAAGCTCAATACCAATAAATGCCACTTGGATGACAGCAAGTCTTTCTTTCCAAAGCCAACACCCCCAAAATCCATTAGAGACTTATTTCAAAGGACCGACTTGCCTACAGAAATACCTCGGCCGGACCTAAGGCGGTCAGCGCTGGCGTCTGTCCAGACACAGGGGGGGCTCATACCCGATACTTGGGCAGCTATTGCTAGCCTGCTACCACTGGATGTATAAGTTGTCCGCTGGAGTTGGCCGAAGACACCCCACGACAAGGCCGACAGGAGGCATCCAACGACGGGTCAAGCTTTGGGCTGACCCCTTCCATACAGGGGAAGCATACTCCACACATAAGCAGCACACACAGGGCAAGCGCAGTCGATCTCAGGCATGCGGGCATTACAGGGTAATGGGGGAAAAGCCCCTTGTGAGGGGCAGGGGCAGAGAGACGGGAAGGCTCTTGGTTTAACATGTCAAGGCTTCGGAAGAGGGCCGATGACTATGCTGAAACGTTGCGGGGTTCCAGGGGCGGTTTAAATGCCCCTCAGAAGCTCTTGGTTTTAGCATGTTTCAGCCGATTCCGGAGGATCCGGTTATCTCCCAATATAAGCAGATGAACTATACTGCCCTGGCGGGGTCCAGGGTTCGGAGCGTGAAGCTCTTGAGTTAAATAGCATGTTTGAGTGCTTCGGAGAGATCACGTATCTCATTATCTTTGAAGAGATGAATATACTGGCCCTGGAAGTGGGGTCAGGTGACGGAGCCCAGGAACCTCTCAGTTTAGTATGTTTGAGTGCCTTCGGAAGCTCTTCAGTTATCTCATTATTTCTTGAAGCAGGAGCAAGATGGGACTATTGCTGAACGTGGCAGGTATCCAGGTGGCGGAGCCCAGGAGCTTTTGGGATTTAGCATGTTTCAGCGCATCCGCAGCGCTTTCGTTTACCTCACAATCATGAGCAGAGTGAACTATACTGTGGAAGCTCTTGAGTTAAATGCATGTTGAGTGCCTTCGGAGAGATCTCCGTTATCTCATTATCTTGAAGCAGATGGACCTTGTTGGCCTGTGACAGAAAACAACAAAAATCCACCCTCCTAGTGAACTTTGCTCCGAGTGCGCAAAAATGCCCAAAAAGCTTGCCGTTAAAAAAGGATTACTAGGTAATATTCTCTAAGCTTTCTGGTAATTTTAGCCGAAAAAAATAAAGCGTGTAAGGGCGTAGCACCTCACCGGGGTTAGGGTTATATGCCGTCAACTTCGAAGGGTAGGGGAGGGGGGGTGGTTGCCACCTGAGGATATTTTATGGTGTATTTTGAAAATATGTGACAGATGCTTAAAACTGTAAGGTTTATGTTAAAATAGTATTTGCATCATGTTTAGCGCTGAAAACCGCAGGAAAATCTGATTTGTTGGTTGTTGCCTACCTTTAGCGTAAAAATTGGAATTTCGCCTATTTTCTGTGGATGCCAAATTTTCGCACCGGACTCGCGGATTTGATGAGTCATTGTGGACGGCCTACTAGGTATGTTGGTACTTCTTTGGTATAAATGGAAAGAGGAGGATCATAGCTTACCATGGTATCAAAATCATAAGCATCGGGTCTTTCGCTTTATAACGAATTCTGGAAACCACCCCCTCCCCTTGGTAATCCGTGTTAAAAAAAGGCTTTTGTGGTTTAGTGTATAGTAAGTTATAGAATATTTTACATAAAGCGCCCTATATATATACACTGAGAAGGCTAACTACTTATATTAAGTGGTTTAACTTTTACCTCAACATCTATAATCCTTTGGGTATAACAAACGTTATATAATTTAGGTGACAACCGGCATTTTCCCGTAAAGAGGAAATTACGTGTTGAAATACACTGGGTTCATGTTTTGGTGGGCCATTTTGAAATATGACGCCCTCTAGAGGCAGGTTAGCATGCGAAGGGTTATGTTCAACTATCTGGTGTGTTTTGTGTGCGATCCGTAGTCCCCTGCTCGTGCATGAATTTAGATCAAAAATGCAGATTATGTTCAAAAAAAGGGTATAGTGGCTATTGGCCGCCATTTTGAAAAAAAGCGCCTCACTCTTTAACCCCGGATAGGGATTGTTGCAGACAACCTGATTTTGATAGCTATATGTATAAGGTTTCCAAAAATAGTGGTCTCCAAAAATCCCCGGGGGGTGCAGGGTTTCGGTTATGGGCTCATGACCTAATAAGGATATAAAGGAAAGTGTACAGCATTTGGTCCAGTTGCCAACCAAACCGGAGTATGGCGATACACCTGTCCACCAACCACCGTCCATTTTGTGAGTATGTCCACGCAGGTCAATGTATTGTTGGTATCAGGGACTCTGAACATTCCAGGGCACAACAAATGCAATATTTATCAATACCGTAGCTTTTATACAGAGAAAATGGGCCCAAACAATTTCAATTATATTTTTGTGTGATTTTAGTGGACTTGGACTTGTGCGTTTCGGGTGTTCCTGCAACCAAAGAAAAAGTAAGGAACGGGAGGTTCTAAATACCGGAGATAAGCCTATCGATCCACATCCATAGCCTTTTATCCAAAGTGCTCGAAGAGTATGAGGATGTGTGTGATTGATTTGCACTGCTGAAAATGAAAATATTCAACCATAATAACCAGCGTTTCATAAAGAATTTGTAGAAAATGTCTCTGTCTGCTTCGAATAGAACATAGAATTGCATATTTTTTTCAAATCAGGAAGAAAAACTACTCTCTAAATGTAAACGAGTGAAAATTTCATCCCCAAAAAGAGTGAAACTGTTGTAAATCACTCCAAAATGGGTAGTTTATACTTAAAAAAGAGCAAATTTCAAATCAGAAAGAGTGAAAATAACTCCAAAAAGAGTGGATTTCCACTGGTTTAAGGAGTTACACGAAGGACAACACGTTTGAGGAGTTAAATGAAGGACAACACAACAAGGATTTTTTAGAAGAAAAAAACCTTGATCTATTGCTATTACCAATGTTTAGTTATAAGTATATGAATTATTTCCTGTAAATCCAAAAAACATATTAAATATTCTAGCAATGATACTCCACAGATGTCAGGAGTGGCAAAAAGTGGCAAAATCCCATATTTGCTATGCAACTCTAGTCACATTTTATTTGAAATTCCCGCCTAACGTGCGTGACAGGAAGAAATTACAATATTTGTGATACTGACGTTCAGTTATTTTAACTAAGTTGTGTAAGGATTCGGGCTCGGACTCTGATGAGAATGATCTGGAAGACCAGGATTAGGTGAGTTAATATTTATTTTATACTCACTTTGTTTCGCACATTCTTGTAAAATCATGAAAAGTTAATGTTATTGACAAACAATTCATTTTTATTCAGCATTTGTTGAGTGGTCTATGTACCGTGTTTCCCCCAAAAAACGCAACACTTTGTGCCGGCGCCATAATGTTTTAAATAAAGCATGTGACTATTTGTTTTTTGTTGTAATATAAGAAGAGACTGTTAGCTAATATCACTGAAAATTTCAATACGATAGGGTATAGTTTTTTACATAATGAACACCAGGAAATAAAGTACCCGTAGGACCATTTTTGCCACAATAAGGCTCTGTAACCACCAGGGTGGCACTGAAGAACATAATAGCAAATACATTTTGATTAATTAACATGTAATTTTGCCCATATTTTATTGCAGAAAACAATCTACTGGATCAAATAACTACTGCATGTACGGGTCTAGACTTCAACGCCTTGGTTGCTCTACCCGCTAGGTGCCTTATTTGTACTTACTAGCGGCCGAATTGGGTAAAATGGGGTCCTGCGGGTTCTTGATTGCTGGGATCATATCGTAAAAACTATTGACTCTATCGCTATGAATTTTCAGGATTTTTAAACAATCCCTCTTAGTTTACAACAAATACAGTAGTCATATATGCTTAGTTAAAACTTATGGCGCCCTGTCACGGGTTTTTTTTTGGGAGGGACACTGTATACATAGTAAATCGAAGTGACCGTGGATATTTCCAAAACGTTTTGGACGAGTTTCACTGTTCGGGAAGGAGGCATTTGTATCCACAGATCAATAACATCTCAGAAGCAAATTTGGACGTGTTTTCTGTTTAACCGTCTGGGCTATAATCAGAGGCCACGCGTGCTGTAAATCTTTATGCAGTTGTGTGTTGTATTGTTCTGCATTTTCTTTGGAATTTGCAACTATGAGGTGATGAAGATGGGACATGACTCAAGAGTAGGTTCCTTTTCCACTGACATCAGGGCTGATGAGAGTTCTCAATAGCGTTTCTTGTATTCCAACCCGGTAAGGCAGCTGGTCTTGATGATATCATCCTCGGCTGCTTAAAGTTGGCGTGTTACATGCACATCCAATGCTTACATAATGATTGAGCCTACGTCTTGGAATTCTGCCATCTAAATGGAAATATAGTAGAGTAACCCCTATTTTTAAAGAAGGGGATAGATCTGCTACCAGTAATTATAGACCGATCTCTGTATTCCCTGCCAAGTTATGAAAGTTTATATTACTTTGCAGCATTACTCTATGCTTACAATCGTACCCCTGTCCTGGCTTCAGGCCTGGTCACTCTACGCAGACATGCCTGATTGAAGTCCTGACTATCTCCTTCAAAATATGGAATGATGGTCTGCTTACGGGTGCTGTCTTTTTAGACTTCAAACAGATTTCGAGACGGTCCACCATAAAACACTTCTCCAAAGCTGGGTCTGTTGGTGGTGACTGGCCTGGAGCTAGATGGTCTTTCTTACCCTAGTTGGTCGTTTTAAAGTGTGGCAAATTAAAGTCACTCTTCCTGTTTGTTTTAGGTCCCTCAGGATCATTTTGGGTCCCGTTTCTTGTCAGTATCTACCATAACGATTTGCCGATTCCATATAACTGAATACTACAGATCTGCTCTACGCATGATAATGCCCGTTTGTTAGGAGTAAAAGTGTTCATGAAATAATCGGAATTCTTAATGAGGCAGCGCAAGGAAGGTTTCAGATTTGTTGTGTAAAAAACTTACAACTTAATGTAAAAAAACAAGATTATCCTGTTTGTCTAGTAAATCAGCTACACAGAAACAAGACCTACTGAGTTTCAATCAACAAAATTTCCGCTATTGAGCATGCAAATAGTTTTAAATATCTTAGTATTTGGATCCATCTTATCTTGTGTAGTCAATATCAATCAATTCACAACACATTAACAGAAAATTGGTTTCATATCATGTGCATGGAGGTTCTTAATGAAAATGTTTTAAGGATCATCTCGTTCCTTATACTTCCCAACCGTGATTATTGTTATGTCGTGTGTGGGGGTACATATTGTCAAAATATACCTCTAAGTTGAACAAGCTTCAATGTGGGCTGGTTGGACTTTTATAGGCATGAGGGTCAGCATGACTTCCAACTCAACATTTTGCTCAGTTGCCTTGGGTGGCTACGCCTTCCTAGTAGACGTGAGAACCATCTTGATGTACAAACGTGGCTCTTGAGCATTGAATGAGCTTCCCTCTGCTGTTAATACCATTAACAACAAGTAAGTGTGTGTGTTTGGTGTGTGTGTGTTTGCGCGTGTTTTGTGCGCGCGCGTTCCGCGCGCGAGTGTGTGTGTGTGGGGGGGGGGGATGTGTGGGGTGTGTGGGTGTGTGTGTGTGGTTGTGTGTGTTGTTTGTGTGTGGTGGTGTGTGTGTGTGGGTGGTGGATGGGTGGGTTTGGTGGATGGGTGGGGGTTGCTATGTGTATGTGTGTGAGTGTGTGTGTGCTGCTGTGTTTGTGTAGTGTGTTCTGTAACTATGAGACTGTTATAGGTCTTTTGGTGGAATTTGGGTGCCGGGTGTGTTTTTGGCTGAGTGGGATTGTTTTGGGTATGGGGTGGCGGTTTGGTAGATTGGTTTCAACTGTGTTTGTGCATGCTTTGTGGCTCTCATGGGAGTTTTTGGTGTGGGTGGGTGGGTTTGATGTTTGGAATTCTTTTGTCCTTTTCTTATTTTTCGTTGAGGTATGGGTGGCGTGGTGTGTATAGGTGGAGATCGTCTTCTGTTTTTTTATGCCTGTAAATATTTTGTATTAGTTTCTTGATGTGGGGCTGTATTGTACAATTGGGCTTAATATTTTTTATTCTTTGCATTTTGTAATGTTATGTTTTAAGTTTTTTTTCTTTTATGTATGGCCTACGGCCACCTAGGTACCATGGTGGGGCGCAATGCTGTGCATTGAATGGTCCCTCCCAATATTTGTAAATAGAACGAAATAAATTAATAACTAAATAAATAAATAAATAACTTTGTTGATTTTCCATGTAAACAGTTTTGTATTAACATTTTTCTGCAATTATATTTTTAAATACATACGCCTCATTAATCTTTACTTGCGTACGATTCGCTCTCGCTGTCACAATCCTCGGCTAATTCAACAAATATTGCTCAATTTCAATGTCACAATAACGATAATCTGAGCATGCATTCGATTATCCAGGAAATCGCGGAATTTAAATTTAGTTGAATAAAGCGTTTAATTGCAGCAACAAACAATTTGCGCGGCTTATAATATACTCTGCTACATCTTCGGCCTTTTAAATTTTCGTTATCACACATCGCCTCCAAAACTAATGAATCCTATTTGAATATCCAACTGAAACACAATATCATGATCTATGTAAATAATCCGTAAAGCTGTTAAAATCTGCTCGAAAACCTTCAAAAACCCATTGTTTTGACATCACACGGCTAATCACTGCTGCCAACCCGGGCTGCCAACGTTGTTTACCTTATAGGATGACCATCTTTGACAACAAAAATGTGAATAAATCGGTCAACGCTGTAGGACAAATAATGCGTAATCACATATCAATCACGTATATATAAAACTCGTTACTATTGAATGAGATTACTAACTTTAGACTTGCATCTAAAAGAACAGGAGTTATTCAAGAGAGTATTCCGTATAATCAAATCAAAGAGAGGATCAGTGGCAGATTTATGAACCCAACTTGGAAGGAAATTCAAGGATAATTCTTTATTTGGGATATTGTATTTCAAAACTACAAGTCTGACAGGTCTTTGAACTCAATTTCAATTTTTGTAGAGTCCATACGCATACGGCAGTAACAACTCCACACACGTGAAAGAGCACTTTGAAAGTTCAATCTGACATTTGAGATTGATTGCTTGATTGAAAGATTACCTTACTTGATTTCTATACAGTGGATCATGCAAATTTGAAGCTGCGCAGCCAAGCTCGTTCCAGTCAACATCAGACTCGCTTCATCAACGCTCGCATTCGAAAGACTCTTTTAAATCTCTTTGTGCGTACAATTTTTGTGAAGAGGATAAGTAAGTAGTAATTCCAGCATACGATCTTTGCAATCGAATTAACTTTGTCACTGTGTGCCCGGGTGAGCGTAGACTAGCAGTTGGCCTAAATGACCTTGAACAAGAGTCTTCACAAAATGTTTGATAGTTTCTAGGCAACATTGACCAACTGATTCCAGCTCTTGATGGTGCCCCTTGGTCAGCCTTGAACATTTTGAGATAGGGATGGGCAAGCATTAACAGGGGTAAATTGAAAATGTTCTATATGGGGTACGAAAAAGACATGTTTATCTGGTACTATGGATTAAAAAAAAGTATAATTTGCTGCATATATACAGTGTTTTGCAAAATAAACCAAAATATTTTTAGATATGCGGTAAAAATATCATACT
The DNA here is from genome assembly GCA_023653785.1 of Ophioderma brevispina. Taxonomy (NCBI): domain Eukaryota; kingdom Metazoa; phylum Echinodermata; class Ophiuroidea; order Amphilepidida; family Ophiodermatidae; genus Ophioderma; species Ophioderma brevispina. The sequence goes on from JAMKCH010001870.1 coordinate 113,857, forward strand.
AATCCGATTTGTCTCAAATTGGTATCAAATTGTTTGTATGGGAATGTCAGAACAGAAAGTACCTAATATCATGAAAAATAGACAATTTTGAACAGAATCTTGAACCATTTTAAGGATTAAAATGTTTTGGAAATCCCCCCCCCCCCGCCTTAAATACGCAAAATGCTTAAAGAGGACAGAGTGGCATATTCGTAATTTTGATTCAGCTCACTTTTGTGACCTAGAAATGACAGAATATTTATGTGCAGATTTTTTTTTATATAATTTGGTTTTTATTTAAGTACTCTATTCCATCGTCTTGTGTTTTGTTTGCGAGAGTCAATTAAAGCTCCGAAGGGCATGAAAAGTTATCCAATTATCTTACCATAAACATCGATGATCGTCGATGATTAGTATCGTATTCTATTCTGGATGTGACTATGTCTAAAATGTGTCCATGTTTGTGTAGCATCTTCAATATTTTACCAAATGCAAGAGGAAGACTACAATGTTGGTTTAACAACATGAAATTTCCCAATTGAGGGGAATCACCCTGCAGTGTCAGTAATGTTCATATCAATCACGAAAGTGACAATCTTATTTACAGCATTTTCAAATATCTTTTGTACGATACTGTTTTATTTTGAAGTGGGGAGGTTTAATGCATTCTTTCTATGCAAATCACTTAACCGATGAATGTTGTAGGTAGATTTAAAGTAAAGAGATTTTCTTTCGTAGACTGTCAGCCAAGGGTTTAAAAGCTGTACATACCTAAACAAATCTAAAACAAATCACAACGCGCTTATAAAGTGGTGTTGATTTTGTTTTTTGTTCGTTATTTTCTGTTTTGTTTTTTTTCAATCTTATGAGTGTTTTATGTTATCATTCAAGACTGAACCCAAGTCATTGCCTTTCATGTAGGTTATCGTTTTACAGGTATATTGCATACACTGGCATGAACGACCAGTAACTACAAAACGTGTTTGCATGATATAATAGGCCCGTTTTCTTTGCATTTGAAAAAAATATTGCAACATATTACAAAATATTTATAATCACAAATGAACTTCAAATTGTACCAGGAGTTCTTGACTTAATATTTGAGCACTGCTCGGATCAGAAAATTGAATGGCGAGAAAGGTTAAGGAAAGAATTTTATATTGTGCCACTACCCAATGAATTTGACAGCCTCAACGGAATAAAATGAATGTTTAAGGATGTGGTGGCAGAATACTAAAATCATTTCAAGGTGGAAATGTATTTTATTTATTTATGAAATGATTATCAAAATTGGGAAAAAAAGTCCAGAAATGTCCCAAATAAGCCTTTTTATATCATCACGTTATTTGCTCGACTTGCGGATCGGCCCGTGGGTGTTTTCTTTTCGAGACGTAACAGTACTTAACTCCTCTGCGCATGACATGGGGGTGAGGTTGATAAAAAGTAATGAATGAAACATGGGTTTGCTGACGGAATCTGTTACTAGCACATATACACGCGAAGCGCGATAAAAATTACCATTTAGAACTTAAAATCGTTAAATATATTTGAAGAGCTGATATGCAAAAGGGCTTACGTCCATTTTTACCGAAATTGAGTTATTAGTATTACGCTATAATGCTAACAAAAATACACATTTTGGTGCTTGTTTGACTTTCATACCTCCTTCCCTTCCTGAGATATCGTAATTTTTCCCTTTCGGAAATCTTCGGGAATTTCCGGAATTTTGACTTAAAAATGCTATAAAATCTCAGAAAAATATTTTTGTTTTCCTTTTTTGATGTTTTATGGTACCTTTTAATGTGCTTTAACTGTCAAAACCAGAATAACTGTTTTTAAGTCACTATGTGTTAAAAAAAATAATTTTAATTAACAAAAGTTGCTGTTTCGGAAAAACTTAAAAAATGACAGAAAATGGGATTTTGGCCAATTTAATTAGATTTTTGAAATTTAATTAGATGTTCATAATTTGAAAAATAAATGAGATATTCAGTTAGTTCTTTTTGATTTTAAAAACATGAGCCAAGGCGAATAATGTAGTGACAAAAGATTGAATCAATTTTAATCACAAAGGTGGTTTTTAGAAAAGGGGTCAAATAGTTGTTTTGCAAAAGGGCTTACATCCACTTTTTCAATTAAAGTTAATTAATAATTAAGAAAAAATAAAGACGATATTTTAACGATCTTTTCTTTTTTTTATTGTCTAACATTGGTTCTAAAAGATAAACTTAATATTCAATCATTATAACACCTTACTGAAACTGTATCAGTTTTTCCTCTTTTTCTCGAAAGTGCAAACATGGATGTAAGCCCTTTTGCATATCAGCTCTTCATTTGTGATTATATAACAAAGTGCGCGCAAAGTTCGAGCAAAGGACATCGCCGGATAAGGAATGAAGGACGCCCTCTGTAGTTTTCATGAGAACGGATGAACTTGAAACGTTTTGTATAATAAAGCGACATACTCAAAGTTTACCTTTTGCTGGTGTTCAAAAAATCCCACTTTACATAAATTCCCCAAAAGTCGGTTTTATGTAAAGTTATAATACAGGCTTCAATGGATATTTGGAATTTCCATATCACCATTTAGAACTTAAAATCGTTGAATATATTTGTGATTATATAAAACAAAGTGCGCGCAAAGTGCGAGCAAAACCTTTTTAAACTATTATGGTAAAATACATGTATGTAACACTTGCACGCGCGTCAACATTGGGAGATAATCGTATTGGCCATCTCCTCTCATCTCAATATTGGGGTATATATACTTAACGTCCCTTATCTATTCTATTTAATCTAATCTATGTGTGCGTACAATTTTTGTGAAGAGGATAAGTAAGTAGTAATTCCAGCATACGATCTTTGCAATCGAATTAACTTTGCGATAGGGATGGGCAAGCATTAACAAGGGTAAATTGAAAATGTTCTATATGGGGTACGAAAAAGACATGTTTATCTGGTGCTATGGATTAAAAAGGTATAATTTGCTGCATATATACAGTGTTTTGCAAAATAAACCAAAATGCGGTAAAAAAAATCATACTAATCCGATTTGTCTCAAATTGGTATCAAATTGCTTGTATGGGAATGTCAGAACAGAAAGTACCTAATATCATGAAAAATAGACAATTTTGAACAGAATCTTGAACCATTTTAAGGCTTGAATAAAATGTTTTGGAAATTTCCCCCACCCCCCGCCTTAAATACACAATACACAATACTTAACGTCCCTTAAACCTTCAAAACCTGACAAAAAATCACGGAGCGGACGGACCCTTGCCTTGAGTTAGTAGGAAATTGCTCCTAGATCTGACAACAAAAATACTGCTACCTCACTCTTTGCGGTGATTGTCAGATTTTCCTCTAGGAATGTTAGCTATATAACCCTCACCCCCATTGATGCCTATTGCATTACCCTTAGGTGGTTGTTGGTTTTGCACTATTAAAACTTATTTCTTTCAACTTTGTTGATTGAAACCTGCACCATTGTTTTTTTCTTGATTTTTTTGTATAACACACATTAACAGTGGGATTCGATTGCTAAATCCATTTAACGGATTCTTTTGCTTGTAAAACCTCCTGTCCATTCGCAATGCGCACTTCAGTTTATCCTTTCCTAACCTGCAAGACGCTTTCTCAATAAAGTCCTTTCGATCTCCTCCTAAAGGTAATCTCCTCCTATATTGTTGCGTTTATTTTTCTTGTTGACGCCATTAGAATATTGACTTTCCACTCCTTTTTGATAGACTTGTTTTCTCTATAAGCATAGTCGTTATTTATTTGATCACATCATCCTTAGAAGGATACTTTCCATTCCACCTTTCTGACGGTTAAGTAGTGTAATTAAGGTGCGATATTTACATCGGTGCACTAGAGGTCAGTCTGTGTTCTATTTCGCTTGTTTACTGTCTGTGAGGTTGAAATTTCCTCCTGTATTCTGAAGTTTTATGACCGCTCTCTACACGCGCTTGTAATTATTACCTATTTCCTTTATTTTTTCTTCTTCGCTAAGTGAGGTCAGACTTAATGTACAACTCTCTCATAGTTATTGAGCGTCCTTAAGCTGTACGACTATTTTCTTTCGCATTTGCACTTGCCATGTCTTCATGTATGTTAAGTTTTTGCTGTCATCTGTTTCACCTCCCAATTTAGGTTTGAAACAGATCTTCACAGCCTGGTACAACTCGTGAGTATATTGCCACCTACCAAGGTTTTTGCGACGACTAAGGATTCGTCTTTTCCCCGTTTCTACCGTGTCGTTCTATAGTGGGTATTTTCTTCAATCTGTAAGGATGGTTGAGTGGGGTGATGGATGGATGGTGGATGGATGGATGGATGGATTGGATGACGGATGGATGGATTTTTGGATGCATGGATGCATGGATTAGGACCGGTAGATCAAGGCTTATATCCCTTACGTCCCTTAATCGCTTCACAACCCACCTGGCAAAAAAATCACGAAGCGGGCCCCTACCTCACTTTTTGGCCACTTTTGCGAGATTGGTCACATTTTCCTAGGGACGTTAGGGTTATACAATTACCGGCTTTTTTCAAATTTAATATAAGATAACATTTATTTCAACCGCCGAAATGTCACTTATTCTAGTGAATTTGGTTTCATTCTATATGATAATTTATTTAGCTTTATTTGAACCCTAATTAGGCAACTTTTCTTTTTTTTCAAATAAAGGGTTTAAGAAGGTACACATTTCTGCAACTATTTTAAGTTAACCCATTTTCCAGGAATACAGCCTGTCCCGAAATGTTAACACTCGGAACAATATGGCATAAGGATTTACAGATATAGTGCTGTCTTCACGAGTCTTCAACTTCAACGATTAAAATAGCATTTTTTTCTGGGTAAGAAAATGAGATATCACCACTTTCATACTACCATGTCATTTCATTTGTCTGGATTCATGTCAAATCCCAATCATTCAGGCTAATGCATCATGCAAACGAGGCTCTCCGCGCAAACTTCGCTCAGAGGTAAAAAAATAATAGTAAGCAATAAAAGTTCTTGAATTTCATTGATTGAAATTTATCACATCGAAAGTTTTCTTAGGAGTATTTCTTTAAATCAAAAAAAAAAAACCGTTTGGATACCTGAGATATTTTGACGTTGGTAGTGATAACAGTTAATTCAGGTCGCGTAGCGCGCCAATTGAGTGTAGGGATCAACACACTTAGCATTTTTTCATAAACTCATGTGATCTTTAGTTACGAGAAGTGTTAGAAGTATCAGTCTCCTTACCTCACATTAATGTTCAAACAGCCCAGTCCATTAAAATATCGAAATACCGTTTGGATACGATGGACACAGCTAGGCATAACAACGCTAATTGCTGAAGATTGGCATTACACATTTAGCATTTTGTAGATATTTACATTGGTCACTGTTAAAGTCAAAATATCTCGCATATCTATAGGCTGATTTAAAAAAATGCTGAAGCTTATGATGTCTTAATCAATGAGATTTTAACGAAAATAGTAGTGTACCACTGAAGTGAGTTTGTGCGTTTTCAGCGATAAGCCTAAATGATCTGATCTTGAAATGGTGTAACAAGGACAGAATTTGGTTGTGGCAGGTTAAAAACAGTCAAGCAGTCTCGCACAATCATACACCATTACACCCCACACTGCAAGAAGGCCTCATAGCTGTCATTTGTCAGGTGTGTTCTCTGCCAAATCTAACACTGGCAGCTATTGCAGATGATGTATTTTTGCCCTAAACCCTCGATATGTACATTAACCTCTATATTAAACGCCGACAAGGTGGTCACACCCAAGCCCACTCGAAAACACACTCAGTATATAGAAAAGGCAGCCCTAAATGAATTTTGTCGAAAGGACATGGGCTGGCTTGAATCTTATTTCTACTGAAATACATTTTCATTAATCCCACGATAATGTTCTTGCCAATTCTACCACTATATTCTTGCAATAATACAGTCTATTTACTTTAAAGGGACTATAAGTGATTTGCTAAATCTGAAAATTAAACAAAAATCATCAAAAACCAGATTTTGCATGTCTGTAACAAGTACAGGTGTCCCAAAATACACTGCAAATGATAAGACTAGAAGCAACCAAATAAGGATTACATCGGATATTTAAGTCATTAATGTCCGTACAATACGTAAATTAATGGTAATTCATATCTTTAAGCACTGCCGTTTTTTCCTTTCTGTCAATTCTTCAGTTGGAAAAAGTAACTTAGGAGAATTCTACCACTATCCTTTACTTTTAATTTATTCCTGCAACTTTGTTGCCAAGGTGATTTGAAGATAAGTTATTGTTAGCATGCCTTCAGTGCAGTAACCCTGGTACGCTTGAGTGTGTGCTACTTCAAGTAGGTCAAGGCGCTTTAATTCCGCAACCCAATCCATTTAATTGTAACAAGTAGGATGTTTTTGAAGTGAGTCTCAAGCTTATTTGAACAAGTTGCTAATGTAAAGGGCGGGTTAAAGGTTCTAATAGTTTCTCACAGAACCCCACATAATTTACAATGACAGCATTGCAGTATGCATGCAGCACAATGTTGTCTGTTTTATCGCAAAGATCATCATAATGACAATCTCTTAGTTTATAGACCAGCGGGCAGATCTCGTAGCTTTACAAATGTTAGGCGTATGGTCTTCCCCGGCCCCGGAGTACATATGTTTTTCCGAAAGCACATGTTCTACGTGTGATCTCACGTCTAGTATATGCACATTTTCACAATGTCATCCTCAATTTATTCCCTAATCAGTGACCGACGGATGTATACCATGGGTCATTGACTCATGTTGTTCAGAAAGAGTTCCACCTTTTATTTGTATTTAGTAAAAATAAAACAATTGACCACCTCTCTTGATCATCCGCGTGTAATTTCAAATAAAAAGAATGAAGAGAATACGACAATGTTTTCCACCTGAGTACAATGTTTTTTGAAGTATTTTCCTACTTCAGTAAATAAACCACAATAGCGCTTTGATATTTATATAGATTTCTCTGAATGTTCATTTTTTTAACTTTGATGCGAATCACCAGTGCTAGCGTTACCAGCATACCTTTACAGAACTTGTCACAACCACTGAGGGAATACATTAACCTATTCAATTGCCGCGCCGGATGTCTAATACTAAGAGTGCTATTAGTCCTAATATCCTGACGCTGTCAACTACTTTATCACCCTTACAATACCCCGATCTGCATTTAATGTTGCCAACTTAGAGTCGTGGGGCGTTAAGCACCTATAAATCTGCCTTCATGCCTATAATTAGAATGCAGATCAATAAACTTTTCAATTCTTCACAGTGGATAAGACCGTTACATTATTATGTTGGTATTTCTGTTCAGAATCGCCTTTCTAGTAAATGTCAAACGAGCAGTAAATAAATTAACCGCTGTGATTTAAACGATGCCACAATTACAAATAATTGCGTCATGTCATGCACAAACATCTGCATTAAAAGAGGTCCTCAGCTTGAGCTTATCAAAGGAACATAATTTACAAACCTGTCCGAGTTAAATTGTCTGATTACACAGATTCGACCCGCACAATTACGAAGTCCAAGAAACATACGACGTAGTTAATCATAATTTCAAATCATCAAAAAATACAATCAAAATTAGCAGTGTTTATCATAGGAAATCAGTTTCTCACTTTTCTCAGCGTCACAAAATATGTCTTGGATTTCTGCGAATCTTGGTCCTCGAATAAGTGTATTCATAAAATAAATTCATATATTATCGGACTGTGGAGATTTGTTGGGAACCATAAATCTCATTTGCTTTGCACCTATTTAAAACAAATTTTTTTGATAGTCAAAGATCTTCTTAAATCTAAGCTGAAACTGCTGACAAACAAACATGACTTCTAAAGGTGTTTTAAAAGTTCTAGTTTCGATTATCTTTGGGACTTCCAGATATACCCAGTACTTGTATCAATATTGATATCAGATAAAAGGCCTATTTTTATCATTTTCTGAATTTCAGCCTTAAAATCCAGTTCTTAATTAAGCAAGATTGACACAAAAAATTGTCGTTTTAGTGGTTAACAATTAATAAAAATAAATATTGATTGATTGATATTTGTTTGTTTCCCATGATACTTGGAGCTGAGTGTATGCAAGTGCCAGGCTATCATATTAAGTAGAGAACACGAAAGACATACATCGAAACAAGTACCTTTAATGTAGTAGACATCAAACACGATCAAAAAATGTTAACATTTGACATACTTTGTTATTGACATTAACATGTCTCTTTCCATGTGGCCAAGTTACTGATATAATTTGTGTAACTTGAATTCAGAGACAATTTGCTTCGGTGGAAATGGACGAAGTATGAAATAACACCATGTTTTGAACGTGGACTTGAAAAAGGTCAGTTTTGTAGTTCAATCGACAAAATTCAATTCGGCAGAGAGAATCAAATACTACGAAAATAAAATATTCCAAGCTTTAAAAAAGGATGATGGGTGATAGACCCGTAGCCAGTACCGAGGAAAAATAGTTTACCCTATTTCCCGATATAAACCATGTAGTATTTGTTTTATTACACCTCACTGTGACTCTGGATCTGGATCTGGATTGGTACTGCACAACACTCCAGGTGGAGTCAAGCATGCAGGAAATGGTGTGCGCATGTAGGTTACTTAATCTTGTTGGTTGAGGTGACTTATGATGGCTGTTTTGAATTGCTGTGGATCTTCTATAATTGTTAACGAATAAGTAATAAGTAATAAGTTCCAGTCTTTTACTGTTTGGGGGAATTAGCTGTACTTGTAACAGTCTTTCTTGGCAGATATGGTTTGGTAGCAGTTACTGTGCTGGTGCCGTGACGGACGCCGGACCAGCTGAAGGATGGTATCCACCGGCAGGGATAGGAGGCCTTGTCTTGCCTTTTATAAGATGGACAATCGGCTTACTGTCCTTCTATCCTTTCGTGTACTCCGGTGTAAGTCCTTGATGATTTTAGAGACACTACTGTACCTTGAATAATCATTGACAAGAAATCTTGCTGCTCTACGTTGGATGCTCTCAACTTTATTTATAAGATTTTTAGTATAAGGGTTCCAGACGGCAGATGAGTAGTCCAGTAAAGGGCGAACAACTAACGACAAGTAAGCCGTTTCTTTGATGGATTTATTACAGGAGTAGAGATTTCTTTTAATGAAATTAAGTGATCTATTTGCAGATGATGTAATACGACATATGTGTTTATTCCAGGTTAGATTATCTGTAATATCAACTCCAAGATAGGTATGGCATGATGTAAATTCCAGTGTGTAAGTCCCGAGAGTGTAATTGAAGAGCTTAGGATTGCGAGCATGAGTTAGCCTCATGACAAAGCACTTTTTCACATTGAAGTGCATTTGCCAATCCTCTTGCCACTGGGCCAGTGTGTTAAGTCTTCTTGGAGTTGTTCCTGGTCAAATTGGTTTTGTATCTGTCTATAAACAACACAGTCGTCTGCAAGTAGTCTTACTTCGGATGATATGTTGTGTGGTAGGTCATTAATGTATGCAAGGAAAAGCAAAGGTCCCAGCACCGTACCTTGGGGAACGCCAGAAATTACCTCTGTCCAAGCCGAGTGTTCACCCCCGACAACGACCCTCTGGGTACGGCGCATAAGGAAATTTGCAATCCAAGCATGTGTTTTGTTGCATATGCCATATCTATTTAATTTTTAAAGCCGGTTATGGGGTACAGTGTCGAATGCTTTTGAAAAATCCATGATTATCATATCAATTTGAGATCTGTTGTTGAGTGATGTAGCAAGGTCATTAACTGTTAAGATTAGTTGGGATTCACAAGAGTGATATTTCCTAAAACCATGTTGTCTGTCGGTAATAATGGAATATTTATCAAAATTATGCATAATTTGTGAGTGAATGATATATTGTAAGGTTTTGCAACAAATGGAAGTAAGTGATACTGGTCTATAATTTGAAGCAGTGGAACGATCGCCCTTTTTGAAAAATTGGAATGATGTTGGCACACAGCCACGACGACGGTATTAAACCTGTATCCAGAGATTTCTGAAAAATCACACAAAGAGCAGGGGCCACTTCTTCAGCAGCTAACTTCAAAATCTGGGCAGGTATACCATCGGGGCCGGTAGCCTTATTAGGAGATTCTGGTGGTAAGGTATCTCTCTCCAGTGTGAATACTTTTTTGAACTGTTCGTTAAGTATGTTTGCTTTATCTATATTCCCCGACTGAAGTTTACCATTCTTCTTCAGTGAGGGGATTCCCACCGAATCACATTTGAGGTTTTTTATGTACGACCAAAACCTTTTTGGGGAGTCGACAGATATTGAGTTTATGTATTCCCTGTAAGACTTCCTTGTTGCTCTATGGGTGAGCTTTCTCTGTTCACGGAAATTGTCAAGAGCAACCTCTGGGGACGAGGTTGTAAGGAAATAACATTTACCCAAAATTCTTATTCAGCATCCTTCATCTTCAAACCTTCTTCCCCAAACTTCGAGAATAGAATTCGCATTCATAACCCTACTAAACAAGATTTATTGTACTTCCATATACCAAAAGACAAACTGATGTGTTCATTTCACTCGCTAATGGAATTCGCGCATGATTTGGTCTACGGCCTTGCACACAAAAAATACAATATTGATCAATACCGTAGCTTTCATATAGAGAAAATGGGCCCAAACATTTTGAATTATATTTTTGTGCCATTTTTGTGGACTTGGACTTGTGTGTTTCGGGTGTTCCTGCAGCCAAAGAATATATATATATATATATATGTTTATAGGCCTAAATATCGGAGATAAGACTATTGATCCACATCCATAGCCCTTTATCCAAAGTGCTTGAAGAGTATGAGGATGTGTCTGATTGATTTGCACTGCTGAAACTGAAAATATTCAACCAGGCAGCGTTTCATAAAGAATTTGTAGAAAAATGTCTCTGTCTGCTTCGAATAGAACATAGAAATGCACATTTTTCAAAACAGGAAGAAAAACTAAAGTATCTGAGGAAAATTTTACAGATATCGATCTATTTTGTCTGATTTAAGACTTTGTAAAGGTGTTTTTAGAAAAAACCTTGATCTATTGCTAGTGCCAATGTTTAATTATTTCTTGTCAATACAAGAACATATTCTGCTAGTTGAACATTCTAGCAATGATATGGCAAAATCCCATATTGCTAGGACACTCAAATCACAGTTATTTGAAATTCCCGTCTGACGTGCATGGCATGGAAAGATGACAATATTCGTGATACTGACGTGCAGAAGTTTTTCTTTTACCTAAGTTGTGTAAGAGTGATCTGGAAGATCAGAATTAAGTGATGAATATTTATTTATGACCAATTATTTCGCACATTCTTGTGAAATCATGAAAAGTTAATGTTAGTGACAAACGATTCATTTTTATTAAGTGGTCTATGTATACTCTAGTAAATCGAAGAGACCGTGATATTTCCAAAACGTTTTGGAAAGTTCACTGCTCCCTTTATTCCCAACAAGAGCTCTCCACATTAAAGCAACAAGACTAGACCCACTTGGTGTTAACACACCAATGTGAACTCGCGCACGGGCTTGATGTACAAATAACCCGAATGGAACTGTCAACCTGAAACCCTCGTAAATATCACTACAACTGAAGCATTTAAAGGAGAAACAACCAAGTATCTAAGAAACCAACCCTCCAGCATCTAACATCTAGCGCACTCACTAACCGTTTTGCTATATTGAAAGACTCTTGGCCGCCATCGTCTGAGCCATAGAGAATGTTGAGGTATAGCGCCACCAGCTGGCCACAAGCCCTCTTCATAATCAACATTTATTTAGTCATTAATATGATATCGTTATCAAAAAAAGAGTAACATTGAAATCCTATTCAAAATTATTGGTCAAATCAGCGATTGTTATTGTTTATATTTTGAGCAGAATGCCACAAATGCATGTATCTGAAAACATCTCAAATATGTTATTATCTCATCCTCGTTCGCAACAGTTCGCAGGTGTCTCTCTGGAAGTAATCTTTATAGCTCGCGCCCTTCCTGGCGCGAGCAATAACAGCACATTTTGAAGAGCACCCCAATTTTCCAATATTTTAAGATATTATCACAGTTGTATTGGTAATTGGCTAGCAAACTATATATGGTTGAGCTCGAAATTCTCTATGTTTCGCAACGAAGGAAAGTTTGTAATTAGAATAATTAATATCGCAGATCTTCGATAAACTTCCACGGCTGCTGGACAAAAACGTCCTCCCAATATGCATAACCAGGAAAAACGTGTCTACGCTCATCCATTAGTTTGTCCATTCGTTCAGGCAATTGAAATTAGAGGGTAATTTTATAGATCCCAATTTTAATTACAAAACGCTTTTCATATGCATTTTGAGCATTGTCGTTCGCAGTATAGTTTACTAGAAGCAGTAACAACACAACTGCAAATATCATAAAAAAAAAATAAGGGCGCTCTCAAAAATGTGCTGTTAGTGCTTAGGATGTGTCCACTGCATTTGTCCAGTTCAAAGCTGTGATTTGTTCCACTGTTCCACTGTTCAACAATTTATCTAACGTGTGATTCCTTCTCTGGTAGAATTGATGCACTTTACGAATGATCGCTTGTCGGTAGTTTCAACCCGTTTTTTTTGATTAACAAGTCTGTAGAACGTGCTCTGCGCTAATTCCTGCACAGTTTCTCATCCTCTCCATTACATTATGTAGCAATTGCATTATGTAGGATTCCCTTCCCATCCTCTCCATTACATTATGTAGCAATTGCATTATGTAGGATTCCCTTCCAACTGTTCTTCTTCGACGAAGGTTTTTAAATTTGAAACAACGCTATGGCTATCAGTTGTGGCTGCCATGGTTGATTGTAAACTGCTTTGAATTAACGATTACAAAAATGGTTAATAAAGAGCCACTGGCCCATTTGAAAAAATAGTGCGCCCTCAAGATTTTTCAAAATCGATATTTTTGCATGGTTGTCAAGCTTTTATTATACCTTAGCCCTCACCTGAAATGATTAAGACCAATCAGCGTCCTTATGGGTAAACAGAACGATTTTATAATTATGTCGCCCGCAACATTAATTCATCAGACGACGGAACTGGCGTTTAACACAAGAAAACGCACGTCGTATGCATTTTCCCGGACATGCCCCTGTTTGACCGGTCTGTGACCTTCGTGGTTTTAATATCAATGAGTACGAGTCTTTGATATTCATGTAATTCACACATAGTGCGTTAGTGTCCACTGTAAACGGGCCTCGACCTTTTGCCCACCCAACCGAATCATTGTGACTTGAATCCATGCATAAGTTTGATCGTATGTAAATGATTCCCACTTCACAGGGCACCATCCAATCACTGATCAATGACATGCTATGGATGAGTGATTACCATAGAGTTACATAAATAAACTACCCACACACTGTGTGCATGAACATTGGCAATTAGGCCTGTTTTTACACATATTGGAAGCCTTGTTAGAAATAGTCGTTTCGGATATTTTTCAGACCGTATGTCAACCAAATTACACCACCTTATAGAAAATAATTTTATCTTAGTTGTCAGCTTCTACGAAGAGTATAGGTCTAACCGTTTGTCCATGGCGCTCTCTTGAATCTGCCCATCACTGGTCTTTTAACATAAGAGTTTAGCATTATACCCTATCAAAATACCACTCTTTATAAATGAACCATTTTCGGATTTTTCTGAATGTTCTATCATAATCAATCACATATTATTGATGATAATATATTCTACAATTAGAGCTTCTACGAAGAAAATCCCTTGAGCACTTTCCTCGCAACGACGTGAGTTTTCTCTCGTGACCGGTTCCATAGGCCTATGAATGCACTGTGGTGTAAAAAAAAAAAAAAAAAAAAAAGAAAAAAATCGCTAATTTTTCAAAACAAAAAGAAAGCAGTGGAATAGGTAAAATTGGACAGTAACTGCAAGATGATTTTACTGATTAAAGTTATGGAAATCTTAAAGTTAGCCTACACACAAATTACTTGGATGTCTTTACCTCTTATTAACGTCCCTATCTGTTTTTGAGTATGTTGTTTTTATGTGTAAAATTGTGAGGGTGTGTTACTGTACAAAATGCGTACTAATTGCAAATGCATCGTGTCTAACAAGTATACACGATTTTTAACCCAGCACACCTTCTTCAATTTCAACCTTCTACCTCTCTAAAAGGGAAAATGTCTCACAGTCGCTTGGATTTACTCACGGTCGCTTGGATTTACTCACGTCGCTTGGATTTACTCACGTCGCTTGGATTTAATCACGGTCGCTTGGATTTACTCACGGTCGCTTGGATTTACTCACGGTCGCTTGGATTTACTCACGTCGCTTGGATTTACTCACGGTCGCTTGGATTACTCACGGTCGCTTGGATTACTCACGGTCGCTGGATTTACTCACGGTCGCTTGGATTTACTCACGGTCGCTTGGATTTACTCACGGTCGCTTAGTGCTCCATTATCAGTGATAACGCTCTTCCTCTACTCCTCTCGGGCTAATGGAACGACTTTAGAAGTTCGGTTGGGGAAAACGTAATTTTAATAACTTACCTTCTCTAAAAATCAGTCAACCGTCAATAATTCATCTATATACTCCCATACATGTTTTTTGTACCTTAACCGTATTGGAATAATTCGATGTGAATTGGCGGCAACACAACATTTAGTGAGCTGAGGACGATACGCCTTCTTTTCCTAACCCCTTTCCATGCTGTAACTTAATTCGATGGATAATCAAAGATAATGATGTAGAATTTGGAAATTGAGAAAATCAGAGCTGCCAGTTTCCTCTCCGTTTCCCTTTATTATTAACTGTGGTTAATCCGACTTATTAGTCAAAATGTTTTTGTTTGAAAAATTACAATTTTACATTTTATATCACTGACTGTTAATTTGAGCAAGTCTAGTTGAAGCATTTATTGTGAAACTAATGTACGATTGGTCCAGATGGCGATCGGATACCACGTTCTTTGCAACTCAGTCAGATGTTAAGGATCTCACAATTACGTTAAATCAAATGACATCTCATACAATAAATCAATTTCTTTCAATATGCCTGAAAAGAATAATTGCCAAACCAATCAACCGTATAGCCAATTTTGACGCCCTCACACAATTCATATCGTTTAAATTGCTTTAATTGAAATAAACCTATAATTAGTTGGGTACACTGTCCTACCCCGATAAATTTTGAAATAATTCGAATATAGCTATTACATATGTAAAAAGAAAAGAGTTAATGGGTCACACTTGTTTGTGGGCAAAATAAATTACTGGATTGCGAGCGCACGGTTGTTTAAAACGCGATTGGCCTTATAAACGTTTATTGTATCCTTGCACATCGCAGGAAAATGCCTGATGTTTTAGCATCTTTGGAAAATCACGCCATTCATGAAAAATAATGAAGTGTCAAACCAATAGCATGACGTCACAGGTATGGTTTAAGATGGATAATATACACGTAACGCTCCATTCGTGCAAATTGCTTGTCATAAATCTTTTTATCTTCTTCTGTTACACTATTATTAATAATTGAGCAATTTGAAAGCTGAACACCTGATTCTATTTTCACATTTGTAGATTACGCAAAACCCATATCATGCTGCTGCTGCTCTCATTATACTTCGTCTTGACCGCTTTAACTTACCTCTTAAATGAAAAAACTAACATGGCTTTTAAATGATCATATATCTCAAAAAGCCCGTACTCGTAAGCATAATAACTTCCCTTTAAGAGGAGACTTATTTCAGACATACTACACCTTATGTCAGGGCAATATTAAATCTACACTTTGCAAAATGACGGGGGAAAAGAATAACATTTTTTACTATTAACGTTTTTAGAAATGTTACAACTAATGTGAAATCTCTGAAAGGTTTGAGAATAGTTTTCCTAGAAATAGTTCAAGTAAATCGTACTTAAAAAGCTTTGTGGGTACGGTGTTTTTACGTTTAAATCGTTCTCTAAAATGTTAATATGCGGCCTTCTGTCAAGCGTTGCTGGGTAAGTAAACTATTATGTTTAGTATATTTTATATTGTGTTGTTCTTGTTTGTTTGTCTGTTTGTTTGTTTGTTTGATGGTTTGCCATATAATTGGGGAGAACTTCGTTGGATAGAAAAATGTCAATACATTGATTGATATCATCGTGGGTTTTCTAAAGTGGAACAAAAATTCATGACTTTTGAGAATATCACCCGACAACGGGGCCGTTTTTTTTAATTTCAAGGTGCAAACGTAGGGAGGTAAATTTGAATTCAACTTGTGCAACTTTTAGCCCAGGAGCTAGCAGACATTTGTAACACATCTCAAGTACAAAAGGTTTGAGTGATTTAATATGTAGGCAGACAGACAGGGGCCCCTGAAACATAATTCTTAAGCTAATTAAGTGACACAAATGGTGCCTTAAGGAGAGGGGGCCAAGACAAAGTTTGTACAGGGGCCAAACTTTTAAATTGACCCAATCGTGTTGAAAAGTATACCATGTTATTTGTCTAACCACAAGGATTCAGGAAAGGTTTAGTTTGTACTATCTATAACGTAAAGTTTAAGAGTTATAGGCTAAAAACAGCAAAAATCAATAAAAAGGGTAAATTTCAGTTGTACAGGGGTCACATTTTTGAGTTGCTCCGATTTGGATACAAAATGGTGCAAATTATTGGTGGAGCTCATAGGATTAACATAAGGAATACTTTTGAGTGTCTCAAATGCTTGCTTAAGAAAGTAGGGGGGAACAAGGTCAAGCCCCATTGAATGCAATAGACTTTGACCTTCTGTGCCCCCTACATCGGTAACTAAGTATTTTAACATTTTGATAACTTTGGATTTGTTTGTTTTCCTTAATATTCTGTATGTCGTGTTGTATATTAATTTCGTATTTTAAGTATTTGTTGTAAGGCGCTGTGTTCTCTGTAAATACATAAATGCATTTTATTATTATTATTTCAAATGATTTCAAAGTGACCACCGCATTGTGTATATCGCCTATGGATGAGTTCACAAGTTTAATTTAAAGTCCATTAATAGTTCGCTGGTAATACTGAAAACACAATCTGTGCGATGACCTTCGCTGTATTCACTCCTCTCACGAACCTTCGGGCATGATCAGATGCATATAAAGATTGATGGACAAGCAAAATAGACTGATGATAACAGAGTTGATGTTGAATACGGAAATGGATGACAAGGATTCAGAGATGGCTTCTCCTCAGGTGGACCAAACGTTTGCGATAATGTCCACTCTGTTTTTTCTCCATTAATATATTAATTTACATGGAAGTCCATTGAGATTATTTCTTTACAAGATTGCCGTGGATTGTAGTTCACGTTTAAAAATTGAACGTTTTAAATAAAATAGCCAAGGGGAAAGGGAAATGTGGCCACAAATCGTCAACATGTAGCATAGAATGAAAACTAATGTAACGCAATACTGCAAATTACCTAACATGTTTTTCGTCCAAATCTCGGTGAATATTTTATATAGTTCAAGATGACTAGTGATTCATGGTAGTAAAGTCATTACAAAATGAAAACATTCAAAATTAAATTCCAAATTAGCACTGTGGGGTGGAAGATAGAAAAACACCCAGAACACAATACATTATCTTAGTCTATTACCATAATAGCATTATATATTCCTTCTTTCGAGTGACATTTTTTACAAAGTTTATTTCTGTCAGTGACCTTATTATGTTTGGTATTGTAACTGCTTCAATATTGAAAGTGCCCTTATAAAATTATTCAATTTCGAAAGTTGCTAATAAAAGATATCCTAAACGAGGACAGTTTTATGATCCAATTTTCAAAATAATAAGCAAAAAAATTATATTTTGTTGTTAATGTTATTACCATGTATTATTTCTAGGAATGACGAGGGTTAATTAGTACATGTGGAACTGCAGGTTTATGAAAATTACATATACAATCTTGCAACCAAGATTTTTCTAAATCAAAATTGTATAAAGATTAGAATAATCATGGGTGTCATTTTCAAAGTATGTTCTGGCACATTCCAGGGGAAAGGCTTATACATGGTCAAACTATTTAAAAAAATCAAAATGTGTTTTAAAGTATACCATCATGTTCATTACCTTTCAAGGGTTCCAGAGAGATATAGTTGCCCAACTGAGGGTTATAATTTAACTTAAGAGTTATAAAACAAAACGGTTCAAAGTCATTGGGGGTAAAATTTCAGATTCATCAGTTTGTTTTGAAAATGGTGCCAAATTGTTCGTTTTACTGCACAGAAGTCGAAAATATACAGACCGCATATTGTCTATGACGTTTAGATGATAACTAAGAGGACAGAGTCTATGGAAGATCACTGTTCATATCTGTAAAAGTCTCAGGTGAAACCCAGAATCTACAACGTTCGCTTTGTTGGATAGAAAATATGTTTGCTATGTCGAATATACTTTGAATATGCTAAAGTGAATCTATCCATAATCTCCTCAGTTAAATCGATGCCTTTGATATAGTCTGTTCTAGTTAAAATATCTTGCCATTGTATTTGAATGTCACTCAAGTTTACATTTGAGTGTTGATATTTGAATGTTGAACCCTAACCCTCACCCCTAACCCTTACCCTACCATACCTAGCAGTGAATGGAGACCTGACTCTATTTCGAGTTGGGGAAGGCGAAGGCGGCAAAGAGAGAGGAGATGGGAACCGCCCTTCCTATTTTGTGCCCCTTGAAATGGTGGCCCTCTAACATCCACCACCCCTACGGCCTTCGATCTATGGGACTGCATTTTCCTTTTTACACACACACATGTAAAATCTAAGATGTAAAAAACAGAACACATGTCGCTATTTGAAAATTGAGATTTTTCAACGATCAAATTTGCAATATATGAGCTTAAAAATGATATCAATTATTTGCTCTTTCATATTTGGTTCATCAAATACGGTAATCTTTTCCTGTTTTGTATGTTTTCAAGATGACGGGCATTTTGAAGAAAATGTATAACAACACGAAATGGAACAGAGATTATAAAATCGCATAGACAGTTGTGATTATGGAATACCATGACTCAATCTTTCCCATAAAATACTTTCTATTTTACAGTGAAGTCCTCGCTTTCGACAGACGTCAAAGAACTAAAGTCATCTGGACCCTGGCTTCTGCAAAATGTGGTATGAAAATGAGGCAAGAGTTCCAAATGTGCCCTTCTTAGAATTCACATGTAATCTTTTGTGTGTGTGGTCCGTGGGATCGAAGGATAGGATTTTTTTTGTGTAAGGCCAAATAAACAGACTTTGTTTCCTGTAGAAGTTTATACGGTCGTGTATCAATATTCAGACAGCCAGCCACGTATCAAAATGTGTTCAGAAACAATTATGTGGCATTTTTTGTTACAATGCTGGCAACCATGTCAGATAACTGCTCATATGGTATAGTTTCTCATAGAGTGTGTTGCAAAATACAAAATTTATTTTTTTGGCCTTTGTTTGGGCCAAAAGATGAATTTTTGGGCCAAAAATAAGATTTTTGAGATTTTGATGTATTTGATATCTTCAAAAAACTTTATCAGAAATTAACAATTTTTAAGATTTGGACTATATTTAACGGTCTGAATATTACACATTTAAAGATAATTAACTACAGAAAATAAAGCATTCCAAGCATTTAAGTCATTTTTTCTCAAAATATTGTTTATTTGAACTTTATGATGTCAACATATACATACATGTTTTAAATTAAGCACAAAAAGCTCAAACCAATTAACATAACACAGTTCTGTTTTGACCTAAAGTGTGAATGCTTTTACTTTTAAGTAGAATTACACTATGTTAACTTTAAAGGGCCAATCTAGGATATGTTACATGATTGCTGTATCATCGGATGAACATTCCATAGTGATGTTGGCCGAAAATTGGATTTTCTGATTTCACTGTAATTTGGTAACTGAAAGACATATAGTTTTAGATGAAAATCATTTTAACAATATACTATATTTTAATGTAGTAAAAACAAGGAAGAAAAGCTTTCCGATCATTTAAGGTCATTTTCTCACCATAACGTATATTGAAACCATGATTTTACAAATGGTTTTAAGTAAGCACAAAAATCATCAAAACATGGTAAAAACTGTTTTTCTGACCAAAATAAAGTTTAAAGTAAGCACAAAAATCATCAAACATGTTAAAACTGGTTTTGACTGACCCAAAATATAATTTTAATAGAAATAAAGCTACATAGTTTTTCCATGTCCGGAAACCCATATTGGATGACCCGGAACCCCAACAAGCATTTATTTTGAATTTGCTAAATATTCATTCCAACTGACACGTTTCTAATTAATTATTCTTCCGAATTTTGATAGAAGTTCTTTAAATTTACAATTTCCAAGACTTTGTCTTTGTTTCCTAACTTCATATGATCGGTAGACACCAAGAAGTTACCCACTGAAGTTTCGACGACCCCTTGACTGCGCACGCATCGGGGCGATGATCTAGAAACCTGTACTTCTGGATGCAGTTGTATGCTCCTTTCCACCGGGTTGACTTCACGGGCGGAAGAGCGAACACCGTGATTCCCGTCCTGGGGGGCGTAGCGGCCCGGACAAGGGGGAGCGTCAGGCTTGAATGGTACGTATACGGAGATTATGGGGGTATGACTTTCCCCCGGGGAGAGGGGGAACACCTACCTCTCCTAGTACGTTTCCCATTCAAGCCTGAACTTATGCGCACAATTGCAACTGGTAATTCCAACCGGGATACCAGAGTGCTCTGGCCATAAGGCAAGCGGAGGTATGGTGATAGGTCTCGCCGGAGAAGGTTATTGAACACCCAATACTAAATAGTTCACTTACCGACTTCATGGTTAAATTGCTAAAGGGAGCTGTGGCGACGGAAGATGTGGAGGCGTGCTGTGATGACGAGGAAGCTGATGATAGGATCCTATAGCTGCCGTCGAACCGTTACGTACTAGGGGATACTCGAGATAACGGGTTTGGAAGGTAGAATGACAAGCCCAAGTCCCATAGCGTCCATGCCATCTTGTATAGACTCTCCCCTGTAGGAGGCCCAAGCAGCCGCCTGAGATCTTACGGACGCGTCGTGAGCCCTATTTGCGTCCCGTGCAGACGAACCTCCGTACTATCTAGGCTCTCCTTTATGACTGACACGATCCATCTGGCTAATGCCGTCTTGGAGGCCCGGCGAAACGGCTTCTGATGTGAGGAAAAGCTGGTCGTCCGAGCCCCCCCCCCCCCTTTAAAGTTAAGCTCTTAGCCGGATATGACGTCCACAGCCACCGTGTGCAAATTTTTCGCTTGGCTCTAAGAATTTAGTTGATTAATCTCTCCCATTTTACTTTTTTGTTTCCAATCCTCCCCTATAAGCATAGATTTCTGGCCATTTGATACCAGTATCTATATGATTCGGTTTTGACTGTTAGTTCGTATTCTTGAGTGACTTTGAGTCACTTTGTAATTTCACACAAACACCCAATCCTAGTCATCCATAGAAGCACGCATACGGAGACCCTACGTATGCATACCGGTGACAGTTATACCACATGAGCCAATGTGAAACATGTCGGGACTAATCGGTAGGATTCTATTTGGATTTCCGATCTATTTATGCTATTGTTTGATACTCGATTCATGATGTACATCAAGGAAAAGGCCATACAGTTAGTGGTATTAAAAATACAAACCCCCTCTTGCAAAAACTTTTTTTTGCACTATCATTCCTGATACAATCTTAATAAACTTATCCAGTTCGGTTGTTACTCCCTGTTAAAGCTAAACTTGAACCTAACTCACATTTGTTGGTGGTACAACGTTGATTGTTTTGCATTCAATAAATAGCGAGTCTTTGAACCGTCTCATCCCAGGCATGGATTACCCATGCGGCAGTCAAACTTATTGTTAGGTATAACATCAAGCGTAACTAATTCAAACCACGAACCACTTGACCAACTTGTGAATCATGATATTGATATGCTGACTACTGCCCTTATTTCAATCAATTCCAAACTCTATTATGAGTTGGCAAATGAAAGTTCAAATGACTTCACATTTTTCACTGATGACTTGAAGCTTGCGGTTGAATAAACTACTCAAAACGGTCTGGCACACTGGCGTGTTGGAAATTTAAATCTACTAACATCCACCACCTCCTCATTATACCTCTTAAGATAAGTGGCCCAGTTGAAGTCTAACCCAGGGCCAAAACAACACCAGAGTACCCGTGTGGTCTAGGTAAGAATGAGGCTCGCTGAAGCATGATCACCCACTCCATGTTATTCTTTTCTTGCAATTTGTTTGCCACACTAGTTTTGCTTGTGGACATATCCCCCTCAAAATTTCACATCTTGTGAAAATTCAACTCTTTCTCTGGATATTTATCAGTGTGGGTTTCCAAAGTTTGCAGCAGTACCTTTGTGGCCCCCAGCTCCATTGACTTGGCAACTCATTCTCTGTTTTGTATTTAGGATATCCTAAGTCTGATATTCCAACACATCCACAAACTTCTACCCCCACAAGCCCACAGTTAAAACCTAATTCTTCCCACCAAAAAATCGCAAAACTGCATACAAGGGGATGGTTTATTACTGCAACAGTCCCCTGAAAGTACAACAAGCAAGGCTGTCCTTTCAGGCAGTTTATTGAGGTGCATAACCTGACCTAATTCTTGTGGGCTGTGAGTCAAAAATTGACAGCACTATGCCAACTTACTAATTGTTTCCCCGATAATTACAACCGTTTTCCGGCAAAATAGGGATTCACACGGGGGAGGTGTGTTTATTGCAACAAAAGATAACCTAATATCTCTTGACTTGCCCGATTTGGGGATCTGGATTTGAAATCATATGGCGCAGTCTTGTCTTCCTTTTTGCTGGTTCCAAGCCCTTGTTTATTTCCACCATATGGGCCCAGTGCTAGCTTAGGTAAGAGTACGGCATTGACGAGCTAATCAAATCATCTCCATGCTTGTTGATAAGCACAGTCTCGCATCCAAATATTGTTATAGGTGGTGATTACAACTTAGCCGACATTGATTTGTCTCAATGGTCTAATAACCACGTATTAATCCCAAAACAGCATCTGTTCATTCCCAAATTTTTGAACTTTTTGTTAGAGTATTCCTTTGGTCAGCTCACCAAATCACACGATCAGTCCTCCAATAGCGTGCTTGATTTTGTTGTCACCCTCATGCCCCCCTCAACTTGTTGAACAAATTTGAATTGTGAAACCTGGGTGATATCAGATCATGACATCGTGCTCTTTAATATAAACTGAAACCAAACTCCCAAACAAACTGCCGTACAAGGTTTAACAAATTTGATCAAAGCAAATTGGACCAACTGAGAACTGACACACAGGAGTTTAGTAATGAGTTTCATCTAACGATCCTAACAAACAATTCTGTTGATAAAACTGGCAATCATCCGCGTAAAACCTCCAAAGTTTCATGGCCTAAATATGTTCCCCCCCATCCAAGCTTGAAAAAATGATGGGGGGGAAGCGGATCGTCATACGGTCATTGCAAGAAAGTCTAACTCATCATCCAAATGGCATAACTTCAGACAATATAGAAACAGCCTAGCTAATACATCAAACAGCCCACCTAAACTACATCAATGACGTGATTGGAGGAAGCATGACGGAGAGACCGAAAACATTCTGGTCATATGTTAAACTCATGCGACTGAGAAACCTAGGGATTCCAGCACTACGTACTCAGACCAAACTATGTACAGCGATTGCAAAAGCCAGGCAACTAACAAACACTTTTGAGTCTGTCTTACAATCCGTCCACAACCGATAACATACCAAACAAAGGAACATCTCCGCATCCCGACATTACCCATCTGTTTAATCCATCAAGAATGTGTCTTAATAAAACCCAACTGCAGCGCCCCAATCCATCAGAAGGCCAACAGCGGCCCGATGAGAGCCCCCCTATTACTCATTCTGTTGCTGTTGAGCGCGCTCCTGCCCTACTTTCCTTTTCAGCATCTATCAACTACGTAGAAGTACCGGTGGAGAAAGCCATTGTAACAGCTCCTATTTAAGAAAGGTGCAAAAATCAAATCCTGCTAACTATCGCCCAATCTCCTTGACCTGCCTATGCTGTAAGATGCTGGAGCATATTATTTTGAGCCATGTAGCTCAACCTCTGAGCCATCATAACATCCTCCTTGACTCGCAGCATGGCTTCAGAGCACGACTTTCAACACAGTTTACCCAGCTTTTGACTTCCATCCCCTGACCTGGGCGCCACCAAACTTGCAAATCGTGGACAGCCCGACGTGAATCTTGTTATAGTTTCTCTAAGGCGTTCGATAAGGTTTTCCATCACTCTTATCCCCAAATTGGTTTTTATACGTAGCGGGATTAGATGTCAAACACTATCCGCTGGGATCAACAGCCTTATCTCTCTTCTCGCCACAGGCAGTTTCTGTTAATGGCAGCACTCTCACTGGGGTAAGATTTATATTGGCGTACCACAGGGAATTCGGTTTTGGCCCGTCACTATCTTATTGTTATCACGAATATCAAACAACAATCCACCTCCCAATCCGCTATTTGCTGACGACAGCATCATTTATATAGAAATAAAAACCCATAGAAACTCACCAACTTCACAAAACGACCTGCAGACCCGGGCTACGTGGCCTGAGGATTGTCGATGGAAATGCAACATAAAAAAATTGCTTTCCTTCAAATTACGACAAACACGCAAAGGTCGCCGAGTCTCTTCGCATACCCCATCTTGGCCAGCATCTTGCTATTGTTGATCAGCACGATTATCTTGGCATACCATTTCAAGTGCTCTCCGCTGGAATACTCATTGTCAACACATCATCAAAAAATCTAACAGCACCTTGGGCCTCCTACCAAACAATTAATCCTTGTTCAAAATACGTCAAGAAGAAGGCCCCATGAGTCCTCGTGCGTCCCCCTCGAATATGCATCAGAGACTTGGAACCCACACACAACAACTTTAGTGGACGGGCTCGATCAGTTTTCAGGAGAGCAGGAGCAACTATTTGTGTTTGCTGATTACGCCTGACGACCAGTGTTTCAGCACTCATTCAACAACTGGGATTGGAGTCCGCTTCATTAAGACGCCTTCCTGGCACAACAAGTAATGTTCTTTCAAATTCACCAACACTTTGTCAATATCCAGTTCCCCAACATGTGTTGTTCCAGCTAACATACATTTCAAGAAATGATCATCAACTTAAGTACCAGATCCCAACAACAACTACAGATCTGTCCAGTTTGCCTCTAAACCCATTGTCATACGTGTTTGATAACCTTCCAGCTCACGTGGTCACCATGTCTACTGCTCGGCCTTAGAAAAGTAGCCCTACCAGCCATCAGAGCTATGTCCCGGTCTGCACCAATTGACTGTAAACGTCATTTCCTGCCATCCCTGTAATAGAGTGCACATGTTGTTCTGTTTTTTGACTGTTTTGTTTTGAGAGGTGGTTTCATTTTGTGCATGCTGCATCTACTTTTTACTTGCACCTGGGCGAGACGCCATTTTTCGCACTTCATCATCCTAGTTTAAGAGTAAGTCAACGTCTGCAATAAAAGGATCAACATACCAAGGTACCAGGGCTGAGTCTTTCTGAGGTAAAACTTCAAGCCTCTAACTGCACACCAGGGTCCTTCATCGCCAGAACCTGAAGTTGAAGCTTGTCAGAGATCTGGAGGAATTGGTCGCTGGCTGTGGAGTGAAGCTAGAGATTGATTCTTGGCCATGTAACCTGATCGGGGAGAAGGCGAGCAGCATTCCCTTGATGAGGTCATGAAGCGCTGGCGAGTCAGACCTGTATGCCTCCGCCAAAACCCAGATGAATGGCTCATACTGCCGTGCGGCAACTCCTGAGTGTGCGTGGGTTTGGCTCCATCTCAAACACCTGCATCATGACGTCCGCCACCCTCCTTTATATTGCTCCTCAGAGGTCCACTTGGTGATACCCTGCACCATTTCCGGTAGTTTTTGACCAGTGCCGGAATTATAAGTCTTCCGTTGTTGTAGTCTCCTATTACCCATACTCCCGCCAGACGGGGCAGCTTGGAGCAAAGGCCTGCTGCTCTGTAGGACTGGATGAAATTGGGCATGCAGTCAGGTTCATCGCCTTCAAGTCCTCCATCGGAAGTGAGACCACCCCCGCCGGAGTCTTGATCAGGTTTCCTTCCTCATTGAAATCAAACGGTTGGCGTCGCAGCGACAAGGATCTTGGGAACACGTTGCCGTGCCCAAATTCGGGCAGCAACCAGAATCAGGCAGGCAGTTGCTTGTCCTGGTGAACATTGAGACTCAAGGAACTAGGCGATCGGGGGGAAGGCTTATACTGATGACTCGTCCCACGTCTCCATTGTCATTATTTAGCGCCGGTGAAGGTCCGGCTGAGTCCTCCATCCCACGACAGTATGTCGGGACCTGGGCGTTGAGGCGGTTGGCGAACAGGTCCACGTGGGGGTGTTCCAGCCTTTGAAAACTATTCTGCATACTTGGGTTGAGGTGCACTCCACTGACGACCCCCTGATCTCGATGCCCCGATTCCCGGCATGTCTCCTCCTGTCTTGTTTATGTGGGGGACGACCGACATGTTGTCTCACAGGACTAGGACTGACTTCGCCTTTACTAGATTGAGAGTCGGTGTCAGCGCCAGATAAACTCCACAGCTCCAACGTGTTGATGTGAGCGTGGCCAGCTTCCCTTGTCCAAGTCCCTGGGAGGCGAATGTCTCCTACTTGGGCTCCCACCCGCTCTTTTACGCGTCCCGTCGTGAAATGAAATGATGATATTATTTACAGGTACAATAGTTTTAATACATCATATCATGGATAACCTTACCAGGACTTAATTGTCACTATATTTGCTGTATGTGTGTGAACAAAGTAAGTTATTATGCATAAGCATGATACAATACAAATAAATCAGTACTTAACTCGTTGGCCAATCTTTTACACACAAGTAAGTAATACTTTACTGAACTCTTTATAATTAAGTAACTGTATCGTATACTAGGCTGTTAAGGATCTATTTTTCAGAATAAAAAGTAAAATGTATTAATATTCATTTGTTAACTCTTCGTAAGGTCTTGAGGTTCCCTGTCATTAAGTCAGCTCGATTTTATTCAAGTAACATAATGTGGAGGCAGAATGTCTTAAAAGACCATAATACTTGTTTTTTTTTTTTTTTTTTTTTTAATTTTTCTTTTTTTATTAATCATTTGAGAATATCTTCTTTTAACATTTTGTCTACTGAAGATAGCCAACTGATATATTTAAAACTAAGCTATGTTGAAGTTATCAAGTACTTTACAGGAAATTAGCAAATCAAATTTTCAGTCCAAAATCAACAATTTTGATTATTCCTTGTTTACTAAACAATTTTTAACATACCCTAAAACTGTCCCCTAAAGGTACACCACTTTATTTCTAATTAAAAAGTGAAAGCATTGTATTTTAGGTCAGTCAACCTGTTTTAACATGTTTTTAATGATTTTTGTGTTACTAAAAACATTTTCTAAATCACTAGTTTCCAAATATACCTTTGAGAAAATACCTTAAATGCTCTGGAAATGTTTTTTTATTTTCTTGTTTTTACTACCGTTAATTTTGTTTAAATTATGACATAATATAGCCCATAACCATTACAGTGAACAGAAATGCCAATTTTCGACGAAAATTCTATGTGAATGTTTATTCAGATGATATAGCAATCATTGTAACATAATATCCTAGATTGCCCCTTTAAAGTTAACCCACTGTAATTTCCTAACTAAAAGAAACGAATTCAACCTGTTAGGTAAACAGACTTTGTTAATGTGTTTTTTTATGCTTTTGTGCTTACTTTTTAACATGTTATGTACATCATTAGTTGAATAAAAACAATATTTGAGAAACTGACCTTAAATGCGC
The DNA here is from genome assembly GCA_023653785.1 of Ophioderma brevispina. Taxonomy (NCBI): domain Eukaryota; kingdom Metazoa; phylum Echinodermata; class Ophiuroidea; order Amphilepidida; family Ophiodermatidae; genus Ophioderma; species Ophioderma brevispina. Next base: position 141,735 of record JAMKCH010001870.1, read on the forward strand.
TGAATGCTTTTATTATTCTTTGTTTTTACTACCACATTAATTAGTTAATTATGACTCAAAAAATAGCCCATATTGGTTAAAACGTGCCTTTCATCTAAACTACAATTCTTCTAGTACCAAATACAGTGAAATCAAAAATCCAATGTCGGAAAAACCAAAATCACTATGTGAAGTTCACCGATATTATCGAATTTGTAAACATATCCTAGTTGCCCCTTTAGAGTTATCACACTAAACTGTAATTTCTACTTAAAAGTAAAACATTCACACTTTAAGGTCAAACAGAACTGTGTTAATGTGTTTTTGATGATTTGTGCTTAGTTTAAACATGTTAGTGGCTCATAAGTTCAATAAACACTATTTGAGAAAAAATGACCTTAAAATGCGTCTGGAATGCTTTTTTATTTTCCTTTATTGTAATTATCTTTAATTTATGTTATTTTAGAACGTAAATATAGTCCAAATCACTTTAAAGTGGTAATTTTCTGATGAAGCTTGTTTTGAGATTCAAATACATCAGAAAATCTCAAAAATCAATATTTGTGGGCAAAAATCATCTTTTTGGCCAACCGGCCAAAAATAAATTTGTATTTTTGGGAACCTCTTATGAAAACCTTACCTATGACATTTGATCTGACTGTTTCCAGCTTGTAACCAAAATGCCCCAATACTTGTATTTTCTAGAACACATTATGATACTGGCTGGCTGTCTGATTACTATTTTTAATTTTTATGAAGTGTTAGCGCGCAAATACAACTACAACAATGAAGGCAGAGCTACATGTCGATAAAGCTTAATGATTTGTCTTTTCTTATTATAATTTTTCGGCTTAAGTTACACGAATATGTGCATCTGTTACAATAAATGCAGTAATTTAATGGTTCCAATCATTACTGTTTTGTTAGTATTTCTATTGTATACAAAATTAATATGGTTTCATTCTTTCAGCTCATTTACATCACTGTTACCACACACCTTATTTGTACACATGAAAATACTGGAAAAAGTTTAGTTCTGAAAAAGCTGAAATGTTGATGCTCTTGTGTTTCATGTAAGTTGGAACCCCCATTAATAATCGCATCATACACCTAAATTCAAGCTAATTTCAGTTAAAAAAAAAAAAAAAAAAAAAAAAAAAAATACAGTATTAAAATATTAACTAATTATAGGTGCGTATTTGGGCGACATATCTTTCAGTTACGTATATTTGCAATTTTGTCGTTTTCAAGTGACGTATTTGCTCAACGTGTCAGATAACGACCGTATTTGCAGCGACTTGTTTATTTACCAGTTGCAATTGTTATTTTTTTCATTTTCACATGTGACGGTATTTTTTAACATAATTTGTTCGCATATCTAAATAATTTGATTAGTTATCAATATATCATATATTCAAATATTTGGAAATTTTACTTTATTTTTCCACTGATTTTCCACTAGCTAGTTTTTTAATTGAAATACGTGGTTTAATTAACAGTATTGAGCAAATTCAATCGCAAAATCTTCCAAAGGCCGTTTTTCCCCTCGAATTGCCTATTTTGGCAAATATACGGACGTCCGATGTGACGCGCGTCGACTATATAAGTTGCTAAAATTTGCAATTCATGTATTAATATACTAATTGCATAAACTCCAAAAAAATTAACCAGGAGACCCGATTATCTATGTTATCGATATTATGACTTGATACGTGGTGTATTAACTCCTTTGACTTGACAATAACTTAATATATAAGTGGCCAATTCGTTATTCACGGGCTCGTCCCCCCCCCCCCCATGGCCTACAATTTATGAGATTTTTTATAAATTTTTTAATTTTGGAAATTAATATTTTTTGGCCTAAACATATAAAAAACGCAAACAAACCGTCAGAATTAAAGGTAAACGAGAGATTTCACATAATAGGTTGTTCCTAAAAATTTGCAAATTTCTGATATTTGGCACTGATGTAAAAGCTTTCTATTAAAAATATACTACTGAAAGATTAAGCCGAGAATTTATTTTTCTTTGGTACAAATTGTCAAATTTCTAATTTTCCTATAGAGGAGCGAATTAGTTATTCCCATCTGTTTTTATATTGAAATATAAGCACTATAAAAAAAATCAACAACCTTTTTTTCATCAGTTTGAACATTTCTGTATTCAAATAAGAGAACAAGAGATCTGTTTTTTGTCTTATCAACTTAAAACCACTACAGTATGGCAGAAAATATGGATGCCTCAATTTCTCGTTTGCACCTTTAAGATTAGGGGTACAATAAATGGCTTTGAATAATCATTTCCCAATTTATCCATGATAACAAAATTCTTCTTCAGCGATACTAATTTGATTTTTTATTGAAGAAAATATTCGACCTTCCGTTTTCTATTATATACAAGTTTACGGTATAAAACAAAAGCAAATGATAATGACGCTGCGCAAGAGTTTCCCTATATCACTACATGTAAAATCGCCATTTAGGTGATTTTCAAGGCTATTCTGCGAATACTAATTAACTCAATTACTAATTACGCTCATTTTGCTAAGGCTGGCCAAATAATTTAAAACCAAATGTTAAATATTTAAATTCTGTATCTACCAAATTTCTTATGTTTTCTATTGTTCTTGTTTATATGGGTCAACATCCACAAATGTGCTACTTTTTGGCGAAAATTGACCCGAACGGTGTAAATGTTAAAAATTTTACCCCGTGTTAACGGATAAAATTCAAATAAAGGCTATTTAGCATCAAATTGTTACGCTATAAAGGACAAAGCAAGCCCCAAAATACTGAAATCATTTTCACCATCACAAATAATGGCCATACCTGCACGCTAGAAAAACCCAGATGGCTGCCATGTTATGCCCTTAAATGACATATTTTTGTCGGTCATCCCCCCATTTGTTATTATTTCAATAAATGAATTGTCATATGTCTTTTATACAGCCAAAAATGACAATTAATCGTAGCCCACTCTACCTTAACTGAAAGCAAACCATAACCACAATTAAAGGTGGCTAGGATCACGAAATTCACCTTTAAGATTTCTCTACGCTAGGACCTTGGTGTTTGGTGGTTTTTTCAAGCTTAATTTGGATTGTTACACTGTGTCAAAGCTGAAAATCTCGCATTTTTTTTACCCTGTGGGAGCATTTCATTCATCTTTACGATTGCCGGCGCTTGTCAGTTATATTTTATTTCACTCACATTCCACCTTTGGGTGGGACAGGGGGCTCCAGGTGAACTAACCCAGTTAAGAATTAACGGCTCATAATTAAAACAACAATTAAGAGCCCATCGTGGAACGCTGTCGCGAAAACCACATTTTGGTCCATGTGGAGTATTCTTGACATAATGAGAAGAATCAACACGATGGTTTCCCTGAAATTATTTAAGAAAATAGAGGGTGAGGACAGAGGTATGATATAGGAATGAGAGAGAAAGGGTGTTATCATGGGTGGATGCTTGTTTTTTGATGAAAAGTAAAATATGAAGTGGATAGTAAATATCGGATGTAGTAATAGGAAATAGCGGTGACGTATTGGGAAGGATAAGATTGTGGTTTAATTGGTTATCGAAAATATGAGGATAGGGCCTGGATCTATATATGAAAATATATTTGCAACTCGGGCGATAACTCGTCTAAGACGTTCAATCGATTTTTGTTGTCCTGTTGGTAATCTATATTCACATTTCAATCGTGCAGGAAATCCCGGGTCGATTTTCATAACGTTGCATTTCAGATATTTTGTGTCTTTGTAATAAGACGTTAAACAATGCGTTAATTGGAACAAACAGTAATATTTTTGATATGGAGCCGTTGAGCTGCATTTGGGGCATATATAGTTTGCCATGCTTTCCGTTTCTTATCTATGAGATATTTGCCATCAAACATCGAAAAATTGGAGAAATTGTGTTCCCAAAACACAACAGCAAAATTATTTTTTTTTTTCATTTAATTGAAAAAAATCATAAAAATATTTTTTTTTTTTTTTTTTTTTTTAATTTTTTAGGTTTTTTCTTTTTTTAATTTGTTCTTTTTTTATATTTTTAAATACAAACTATGTCCGTGAATACCTTGTTTATTACGTTATCAATTCACAAAGGGCAGTTTTTACTAAGAGGTTGACTGTGCATCTTATTTCAAGGTAAACATAATGTGCAGTTGGGAAAAAGTGCTTTCTTCAGCTCACAATGACTATTACAAATGTGTCAGAAATGTTGAACCCTTTTTAAAATGAGTTCAAATCTATATTGTTTTCCTGATTGGGTAGATTCTTTAGTTCAACATTTCAATCGGGCAGGAAATGCTGTCGATTTTCATAACGGTGCATTTCCGATATTTTTTGTCTTTGTTAATAAGACATTTTTAAACACTGCTTTTATTGACAAACGTTTATATTTTTGATAAGGAGCCTTGCGCGTATTCGGGCATATGCAGTTGCCCATCTTCAGTTTTCCCTTTTCTATGAGATATTTGCCATCAAACATCGAAAAATTGAAGAAAATTGATGTCCGAAACAACAACATTCAAATTAATCTTTAAAAATTGTAAAACATACTAAAAATGTTTCTTGTTAAAGAATTGTTACATTAGAATTGATTTATATATTTACAATTTGTGGAACCAGGTATCAATAGATTCGGGCTTGCGACGGCCGTGTTAATCGGAGTGCATTTAAGCGCCGCCGTCTTTTGTGTAGATTGTATTTTGGCATGTTAACATCTGTGCATATTGTAGTTGCCCAGACGGTCAGTTTTGTTATGCCGACATCTGTGCGTATAATGGGTATTGACAGGCTTTAGATGTCGACGTTTTCCTACAATAAATAGATGGTCAATTCGGCATGCCAACATTGTGCAAACTAATAAGAACTGTTAGCCTCTTTGGATTGGCGTAATTCTTTTATTTAAAAGGTAATGGTTTTTGTTGGTTTTTTTTCAACGAACGCGAGATAGCGTATTTTGGTCATTCCGAAAGCCAATTCTGCCTCGCCAAGTCCTTTTCGTCAAGTGGTCTAAAAATGTAGAATTAGGCCTTAGCAAGCTATACGATTTTAAGCCAACGTGGAAATTATAAGACTGGTTCTTGTTGTAGGAATAAACTACAACCTGGGCTATGTGCAGAATTTTTCCCTGGGGATTGGCCATAGCAACTTGTTACTAACTACTACTCTCCGTTTACCATCCTTTGACCATGGTGCGGGAATACAATCATCCCTGCCTGGACGGGTGTCCTTATACGGCCATAGTTTTTGGGACCTCTGTGTTGGATTCAGAGGCTTTTAAACTGTGGTTCTGAATCTGGTGAGACATAGATTTGTATTCAAAGTA
>JAMKCH010001871.1:0-54728 GCA_023653785.1 Ophioderma brevispina
ATAGATTACTGTACAAATATTTTTCGGTAATCATAAATAAGCCATATTAATGGTTGTAGCATTATAATGTGATAGCGTTCATCCAAAATAGTTTGCAAATAAAATGTGAAAAATACAAGACCTGATGGGTTATTGGTGGGGGGGGTTCCGAGCGACTTAATCTCTTCACATTTTTTACAACTCTTTTTCGCCCATAAAATATGCACAACTTTAGAGTAAAGGATATTCTTTTCATTTTACAACAAAATCCTTTGCCTGTACACATATATTACAACATCCTTTATTACACTAGTACCTTTGTTCTGATTATATGATACAAAAAAATATCCTATTAGTATTTTCAGCTAAGGGGAACTACAGAAGCCCCCAACTTTGAACACATCTTATAATGGTGAAAAAAATTAAAAATGATTGCACTATGATTTTAAAATAAATTTTCTACTCTTAGTGACCTTTGACCTTTGGTTTGTAGCTATATATGTTATGAATTATTCCTTTGGGAGAATGCGTTTGCTGTGAGTGAGGACTCCCGGAGTCCCACCTCGTATCCACTATGTGTCTGTGTTCAAAAACCTTATCCACTTAAGAGACACGAGGACATTTTTTGTTTGCATATTTTGAAATGCTTACCAATGTAATTAAATCAGACCTGACGTGAATAATCAGAGAACAGTTAAAGCAGTTTGGGTTCATCATATCCAAAGAGCGTAACGATATTTGATTTTGCTGTGATTGTTTGAAAAGTTCAAGTGTGTTAAGAATTACCAGGAACTGGAGTTTGGTAATGACCATCATCGTTTTCAGAAACTACGAACAAATGGACGGCCACAAGACTTAAGCGTTTTTATGGCTATAATAATTTCCTCTCCAAGAAGTTATTTTCATTAGAGAAACTCCAATACGCCAATTTCAATGTACACTTACATACACAGAGCTATATGAAACAACTATTGTATCAAATATGACAGAAATTAATTTTATTTTTTTTTAAATATTACAAAGGCATGAAATTTTGAACAACTACCATGCTGCCTGAGGCAATTCATTGATCTTATTAATGAAGTTTGCTTTAACTATGACTGTAAAACGACACTGTTTAATATGCGCTATATACGCCACAGTAACCCGTTTCTTGGCACATCTCCATTAACAACAGCGTCACTGGTATGGAATGGTTCCCAGAGATGTAATTTAACTAAAAAAAGAACATCTTGTTTTTCCGTTTCTCTATAGGGAGATTGAGCCTTACATGTCGTCGGTTGAACGAAATTCTCCCCGAAATCACCGTGTGGGAACTTAAAGAGACACCGGAGATGTTTTTCTTGAGGTTTACCATATTTCTCAAGTTTGGTAGGACACCTAGTAGACTATGGGATATGTCCTTCTATGCGGGTAGTATTTTGTCCCATCGAGGGGCTAGGGGAAAACCAAGTGTAAATTCATATAAATAGTAAAATCGATAACCGTCTTTCCCGCAATCAAACTTTATGAATAAAATGTCAACTCAATTTCCTTTCCTTAATATCATTGATCAATGGATGCACTTTACTCCAGGCAAAAAATTGAGCTAACTTCCACAATCGGTCCGGTACTAAGGTGCTGAAAAAAACTTCATTTTCATCTGGGAGTTCAGAACCATTGTTATAGTGTCCCTCGCAAACGCAGTTGAAACGATTTTAGGTATTATACACCTCTTCAGTTTAAACTGAGTTTTTTTTTCATGAGGTAATCCGAGAATACTTATCCTCATTGACAATAAGTAAATCATGAGCTTCTATAATGCATGTTTCAATAACTTCAGGAGAAGCCGTATTTTTTCATCATCTTTTCGAAATGAAGAAGACGAAACAGCAATCAATGAATCCAATGTTTGCTGGGCATGCTTCAATGACCTAACAACTGTGCAGACCAAACTCTTAACTTATTTATTGCTTTACTTCATTTCCTATTCAATTTACCGCGTTGTCAGAAGAATCTTAGTTGTCACGACCTATACTAAATGTAAAATGGGTAGTTATTGTAAAAGAGGGCGGGTATTTTGTTATTCAACCCGAATCGTAGAGTTGATAACACCTAAATCCTTTTCAACTGGCTCGTAATGCGTAAAGCTCGGTCATCTTTAGCTCTTGTTTGTGAAGTCTATGCTATCCATTGGTCACTGATATTAGGAAATTGAGCTGACATTTTTCATTCTCAAGGAACGTACAAGATTCCTTTGCCGGAATAGACGGTTTTTTATGATTGTAATACTGTATTTTGAATTCACACTTGGTTTCCTATCCTCCCGATGGGGACAACGTAATTTATTATACAGTTGTATACCGAGAACGTTTGGAAATTTATTGCAGGGGGTAATAGGAACTTGCCCAACTCAACGCAACCACTGTGAATTCAACAAATCGCATCAACACCGACATCACCGAGTGTTAACGGTAAAAGCGCTCTTACGGTTAGCGACAAGACCTTACAAAGGTCTCTATCTGGTCTCGACTACTTAGATCGCAAGCGACCGTTATTGGAAATTACACTGTTTTCGGCAAGCTGTTAATCCCTAACCCCGACGGATTTTGAAGTCAATAATTCATTTCAAAATTATCATTACATTACCAAGATTTATTGAACTCAGTTTAGGAATGTGATTTTGTAATGTCATTGGGAACGCGGCTGCGTAACAAAATGCACGTAGAATTCCAGAAATAAAATTCAAATTGGCCAAATCGAGCAGTCGTGTCCTCCCCCCCCCCGGTTTATTGGAAAAACAAATAGAAACGAAAGCAAACACATAATTTTTAACTTGGTTTGCTGCCCTAAACAGCCCGATAGAGGAGCATGCTTTAATTTCTGTAATTTAACAAGATACTAAATCATCTCTTTATACATAAAGCCGGGTTTTGGACTTAATACATTGGAAGCATTCTAAATATTTAAAAAATCGAAAAAATGGGGGCACACTTTACTAGAAATGTCCTTGTGTCTGGTTAATTATACATACTACATATACATACAACGCGCATTTGATATAGCGCCTTCTTCAAAACAAGGTCAAAGCGCTTACAAAATAGAGAGTAATTACGTATTTTTAGCCTAAAACTGGTTCAACATCTTTTTACAATACCTGTTGTATTAACTATAGATAGTACTTAACTCAAAACTATAAAAAAAAACAGCTGCATAATAAAATATCATTGAGGCAATAACAAAAAACACATTTAAGCACACAATCAACTCTTAGGAATAATAAAATTTAGAGCTTTCTTAAAAGTACAATGGACTTGGAGTGGCGAACAGATGATGGAAAGAGTTCCATAGGCTAGGGGCCGCATGCTGAAAGCCCTTCACGCCACTGACCTTTTTGGTGCGGGGAAACATGAGTGCGCGTCTTGTCATCTGCAGAACGCAATCCTGGCCTTAGATTACAAAGAGAGGTTTTCGGACAAGTACATGGCAATTTGTCCGGAAATGCCCTTGTAATTAAACGCCTAAGCTTAAAGACAACGCGCTCACTAAATGGTAGCCAATGGAGCTCTTTAAGGGATGGTGTGGCTGGTGTCCTTCTACCAGATCTGAACACGAGCCTGGCTGCTCTATTCTGCAAAATCTGAAGTTTACTCCGATCTCTGGCCGACCTTCCATACAAAGTGAATGGCATCAGTCAATGCGGAGAGATAAAATCAGTGAAGGACGAGATTAATACAACTCTAAATGTGATAAAGCGGCTAAAAAACCGGTAATATTGCGAAGGTGGAAGTTACCAGACTTAATGATGACCTTGTAACTGTTCAGTCATAGACATTGTCTGATCAAACATAACACCAAGGTTTCTAATTTGCCGAGGACTGGGGAACCTCACTGTCCCGACCCTGATGGTAATATTTGTGAGGCGAATTTGTGTAATAATGTGAAATGCCGATGAAACAATTTGCGGTCTTTTCAGCATTCAATTTGAGTTTGTTTTGTACAAAAGCGCATCCACTCACTGATTTGTCATCAATACAAAGAGAGAGCGTTTTGACAGCAATTTTTGGCATCACATCAACCAATCACTCTTATACATATGCAAGTTGTTCAATCAACATGCTTCAAGTTATTCAATTCCAATTCCGTTTTATTACATTCTATAGTTTCGTATATCCTATATTTGTATTGATGTCACTTCAACAGTCAATTGGTCGAGGGGTATAGTTTGTTTTGGGAAGGATGTGTTTAATGGCCGAAATTTTAAAAGCCGAAGATTTAGATACATTATCAGTGCAAATGTTCTGTTATGGCAAATAAAGCTTCAAATTGTATAAAAAAACTGTCATTTGATGATATCCCTTGCTTGGAACTAAGTAACTGAAATTGTCCATGATTGTCCCGATTATTTGAAAATTGCTAGTTTGCTAATAGTACTATAAAGCGGTTCCCAAAAAAAAACGCAACCGTGGTGACAGGAAGGCGCCATAAGTTTTTTTGAACAAAAGCATGTGACTACTTTCTTCTTTGTTGTAAGGTAAAGGGGTACTGTTAGCTAATATCCTGGAAAAGTTCATAAAGGTAGGATTAATTTTTTTAAGATAAGACCCCATAAAGCCATAACCTGCAAGTCCCATTTAACCAAATTGAGGCGCTATTAACAACAACCACTCCACTGTACGTTTTGACCCAGAACCACCAATATATCTTTAAGTCTAACCACCGTTTTTCGACCCCTTTTTTAAAAGATAGGCGCTGCAACAAATATTAACAATGAATGTTTCCATTGGTATTATATTAACATATGATGGTTCATTGGTAATAAAAGTTAAAAACAATGCATTTTTTAAAAAACACAACGATCCTAGATCTCTCGTAATTGGTCCCAATAAAGACTGCTTGGAATTAGAGTAATCATTCAGCATTTGTGTGACGGCACACAAAGAGTTATCTTAACCCAATTATGACAGAATGAATATACTGATTTGTTATGGATTTTTGTGTTGAAAACATAGGTTTTAACTTTCATAATTGATAATGTAACATTATTTTTTAGTATCGGCAAGTTGCACGAGCAGAAAGCCACAACGCATTATCATTTTATGTATGTGGAGTTTGTCTATGACTAGTCATAGTTTTATATCTTCTTAGAAACTATTTTAATCACCAATAAATTAATGTTTAATTAATGTTTATTATCAGTTAAATATAATTATGTACATGCAGTCATTTGACCCAGTAAGTTGTTCTGCAAGAATTTGGGCAAGTAAATTAATTGCAACACTATTGTCTTTGCCATTCTTTTTCCAATTTTCTTTCATTTCCATTTTGTGGTTACCAGCTTCTCATAGTTGTAAAATGGGTTCTGGCGGTTTTGACTGTTGGGGTCTATCTTACAAACTATTTTCCTACCTTTTATGACTTTTCAGAATATTGGGCTAACATTCCCATCTTTTACCCACCGCTTGCAACAAAGATAGTAGTCCACCGTGCTTTTGTTCAAAGCTTATGGCGCCTGCGACCAAAGTGTTGCGTTTTTTTTGGGACACACGGTATTGGGGATTTTGTCCCTAATCATACAATGCCATCTTAACAACAACCCACGGCACTTTCGCTTTAAAAAAAGACGAGTGACGCCGACCGATGGTTCAATTCATTGATGTTTTCCTCCCTCTGCATGCAAGTATTACCACAAACATGTGATTATACAAATTTTGAGTTAAATTGGTCCCGCCGTTCTGATGGTAGAAGCATCCAGAATTTTATCAGAATCGGCCCATATAACAGTTTGTGAGCTATAGGGGACTTTTTGTTGATACGTCCGAAAGGAAACTTTTCCGGACCTTAACTTTCACTGGGTTCAATGAGAAAAGTATGACATTTTTGCGATATCAAAAATCTAAATATGACATGGGTATTTAAAAGTAGTGGGGCGAGGCTGGCGACGGGTCACGCCACCTTTATGGGCGGCAATTAGAGATACTTACCAAGTTTCCTATAGCACATACACTCTAGAAAAAAAAATACGGCTAGAAGTCCTTTTTTGTCCTCTAATTGGAACCTTCAAGAATGAACCCCAAAATGGTTCTTAAAATTCTGATAACCCAAAAGTTCCTAACAGAACCAAAAAGATGCTATACAACAGCAGTTTAAGAACTATTTTTGGTTCGTGTGAAGAATCTTACGGGTTCCATATTAGGAGGACAAGTTTAGAACCTCTTTCGCACTTTTTTTTTCTAAGAGTGTACGTTTTCAAGAACGGATTAAATCTTATGTCCACTGATCTTCAAAACCCCACCCATGCAGTAGCAAGGTGATCCCATGCAACAATTTTGATCTCAGTCCACGTAAAAGTCGCATTAGTTTTCTTAGATAAATCATACAAAACAACCTTGCAGAATGAATGGAATCGTTGGTAAATTTAATGAAAAAAAATACGAAGAAAAAAATTTACCCTATAATTAACCGCAAAATCATGACAATTTCCGAATTTCAGAAAACGAATGAATTTTGTTTAGGCAGCTGGTTAGATGAGGCATTTGAACACAAAGTTTGACTTACAATACGCTATTTGACGCATGATTATTATAACTATTGGATGTCATGTGATGCGCAGGTAGAGTGTCCGTGAACTTATCATTTTGGGAATCAGATAATGATGTGGCCTTTTTGATACAATGGCATATTTCATTCAAACCGAGTCACGGTGAAAAAGGCTTTGGTACTCTTCAACGAAATAAAATGTATCACCATTAAACTTACAATCAGCCGTAAGGAGATATACTCTTTGATCTAGCTTTAAATTAAATCAAGCTTTTGTGATTTAACGACGGCGTTTGTTTTAATAATATTTAAAAAACTAAAAAATCTTAAAAAAAAAAGACATCTAAAAAATTAAAGACCACATTGCCTTCTGAATAGAAATACTCTTATGGCACAGGGCGTCCCAAGTAGATTTTATGTTGAAATCGGTATCACTTAAACGTAACTTGCTGTAATCTAAAAGTCATGTATCAGGATATCTTTATAGACTTCTTTACATTCAGCATATAGCTCCACTTTAGCGACTGACTGCCCCTTCAAGGCGCAGTGAGTAGATCTTGGGCAGTCAACATCGCCAGAATAGTCTAGATCGGTCAAGTCCATTTGACTTTGACGCCCATATCTTGTTAGCACTTAGGCATGGTGTCTGCTGACTGGCGCCATGTAGTCGACCATAATAACGACCAAAATCAGGTCAGAAATATCCTTAAAACACAAACAAATGATCATTTAGCATAAGTGATCTTAATTTTTTAACAACAGTATTCATTTCATTTTTTTCCACGAATTTAATGGCCAAAACAATTACACAAATTACCTTTACCAGATAATAACCAATACAATAATTGTCTTAGTATAATTAAGTCTCACATGAACAAGAAGTCGCCACTCTGTTTGGGTAGTGTATAGTTTCAAGAATTCAGTAGCGTTGCAGTTCAACAATGACACGTTTTCCCAGCGAAGATTTCAAAACGGAAGCTTGTATTTTACTTTTCCACGACACACGGAAACTTCTTTAGAGGCAGTCCTGAAGATAACTTTGTGCAGCATTTCAAGATGACGGGGTTCTTTAGGTCCCTTGACAGCACATAACCTTAGCAGTCTAGGATGTGAAGACTATCTCCAGAAATCTGTCTGTCGCAAATGCCCACTTTAAGGACCACAAATTGGAATACGTTTTAATTCCCAGCTCATGTAGTTTCAACGACGATATCAGACAAGGTACCAGAGGAAGCAAAACTGAGGACGGGCATTAGCGATCCCGGACACCATGGCCATTTAAAGCGGCACTTGGCACATTTTTCACAAAATATGAAATGTCTTCAAGTGCTCTCAAATGATTGAGTCTAGGCCCATTGGGAGAATATAGGATACATTTACACATAAAAAACCATACCAAAAAACAGAGACATAAAGAGGTTAAAGGTTTAGTTAAACATCAAGGGAGTACTTGTAGGCTTAACATAAGTTTTCCTACCTGTTAATCAAACAAATGGTGTATAATAATAAATACATAGACTCATTACTCATTTGAATTAAACCACAAAGGGTCACAGACCAGTACTCAAACAGGGTGCATGCCATGGTAAGAAACATGCATACAGCGTGCGTTTCCTAGGTGTTAAACGCATTTCCGTCGTTGCTAAATTAATGTCGCCCGGCGGACATTATTATAAAACTCGTTTTGTTTACCAATAAGGACGTGTGATTGGTCTTAATCATTTAAGGTAAGTGCTAATGTATGCAAAAGCTTACAACCATGCAAAAATATTCATTTTGAAAAGTTTGAGGGCGGCACTATTTTTCAAATCGTGCAGTGTATCTTTAAGGCCAATAAGTTCTCCCAAGTTGAACGGATCGCAGTATAAAAACCAAATTTCATACACAGATATGGTTCTTCCTTAAAATGTACGTGTTTGTGGGTTGTACTTTACCCGAAGAATGTTGGGATAACGTGCATTTTCTGCCAACCTTGCTGAATCTAGTTTCTAAGGCACAAAAGATGGCATTACCGTCTCAAGCAGTTTCATTTTGTCCCTTTGAGGGAATCCCATAATTAGCACCTTGAATTTTGTTTTATTGAAATCTAATAATAAAAGTAGACCTGAAGTCAAACTAACGGTTCGGCTAAAATGTGTTTGATCTGAGGCAAAAACATAGCAAAGGGAATAAGGATTTTCTCTCTAAAAACAAGTTAATGTAAAAAATTGCGCCGATATTCAATCCGGTCGTTTGATTGTTGTGAGCCGCTTAGAAACGTGATTTTGTAAGCATAGAGCAATATTGGTGTATGACCAAAATGGGTACATTTTCGCTCATAACTTCCAACCAAACACAATAGCCATAGATTCACAGAATAAATGAGGGAAACATAGTTTAGCATTCTTTTGATCACTTTCCGTAAAATCGGGGGCTCTGGTAAGAGGCTATTAGGCCATAGCTCTTTACTATGTATTAGTTCTTAGAGACAGCAGGTCACCATAATAAATATTAGTGAATAAAGCGTAATATAGTATTGCACTTATTCCGTTTTAAAACAGACCGTACACCTAACACAGTTCAATAAAGTTGTTATAAGAAAAGGCTAATTTTGACACCCCAAGATGGTCCAAAGTCATACTGGGGTCAAAATTACATAATTGGTCGAATCTTTTGCGTCATACTTAAATGCAAAGGATGTTAAATCTTGTGGCCGCCCATGGCATGGCTTTCGAAAACGGGAAAAACCATTCGTTAATCCTCATGGACCATGTAGCTTTTTAAATTTTGCCTGTATTTTTTTTTTTTGTTTTTTCCTACGCACACTGGCCAAAAGTATTTGCAACTAAGCGTAATTAATTCAAATGACAAGCCAATAGAACTATAAGTTAGGTGATGGGGGCAGGGAATCGATTAATCCCTATCAATTTTCTTGCCACTTCAGCTCCCCGACTGAAAATTCCCCTCTATTACTAGTAGACAAAACTTGGGGAATGGCCCATGGCTCCCCTTGTGTTTTCTCAAATTGATTTTACATCATTTTTATCACAAGTACTGTTGGAACATTAACAATTCATGATTACCGTTGGTTAGGCTTGGAACCAAAAGAATTGGTGAGGGGAAAGCCAAATATTGTGATGGATTAGTAAGTCTGGAGTCAATTAATGGTTTGATGTCGTTCTCCTTTTGTTCATTCTTACTTCCCCTGGCTCTATTCTTTTTCTCTTCTCTTTCACTTTTTCTTTCTATCTTATCTTTCCTCTCATCTCTCTTCCCTGTTTTTTTCTGCTCGGTTGAGGATTCGCTGGGGGGTGTTCACCCCCCCCCCCATGGCGACGGGCCTGATCCCGCACTTATTCAAAACCATGTGGGGGGTTCTCCACCTTCCTATCGTCATCTGCTGGGGACCGAACCGAAGGTTTTTTCTCTTTTTTACATGCCAGGCAAGAAAAGAACTTTCATATGGTTTTCAAATTATACCATATATTCGTGACCAACGTTACGTATTAAATGCCAAAGTTGTGTTTTTCATACAAATGTATTTCCCAGAATCCAAGCGGTTGAATGAAAAAAGTTGATTTGATGTTGTTCCCTTAAGATGGGGATAAAAGGAACTGGCCAACGATAACTTGCCACTTGCACTTTACACGTGTAAATACAGACACAGAAACAAACAAGAAATGACTTCGTTAAGGGTTTACTTAAATTTTACGGGGGAAAGACAAATCGAGTTTGGTGTTATGGATGGAAATGACGGTAAAGTCAATGAAAAACAGTGGTTTTGAAATTCTGGAAATTCGGACACAGCAGAAAGCAATAGCGTGATAATCATTTCTAATTTCGCATTAACATTGCATGACAAAACAGCACAATGTAAAACGGTGCGATTAAAAAGTTTTTAAATGTTGTTTTCAAGTTATAACGTGACATCTTTCTTGCTATTAAATTTCCTGAGTCAAACGGTGATGGACGTGCTGGTCCCATCTTCTATTGTAGTTATCTCATTTTCGGTGCATACAGCCACCCAGATTTTCGCCGTAAACATAGACCATGAAAACCCGTACAATTCATTTAGCGACCATTTTGCAGGCATTTGGACGTTCCTGTGCATGTATTCCTTATAAAGTACAATTGGCAAGTTAGCATTAGCAAGCTCCTTTAACCCGTCATATTTCGGGAACATGACAATCAAATTTCGCACTATTTGATTCTGGGAAACAGCATCTGTTTGAAAATCATAACGTTGACAATAATTACGTAACGGTAGTCAACAACTTCTGGTACAATATAAAATCAATTTTGAATATACATTGTTTTTCTGCATGTTCAGGCCCGTAGCCGGGGGGTTCGATCGAACCCCCTAAAATTAAAAAAAGACTGTCAAGACACCAAAAGAAGAACGAAAAACAAAGAAACAATGACGCACCCGTTCCCACATATTTTATTAGTAGACCTATTCAAGCTGTGCTACGAGCAACATCCGCAAATTTAGAACAACTTTTCCTTCCGTCCTTCTATTATCCCCCCCTCCATTTTTTAAAATTCCTCCTCCCACTATGACGACACCGCAGTGTGGTGTTACCAGTTCGCCCTTAGTCGATATAAACTTTCGTCCAATCAGTGGATTAATCATTAATTGCCATTTTCTACGGTTTACACACACTGAAAAATGCTCGTCAAGGCGGAGCCTCATGCTGTCGCATTAAATGTTAATTCATAAAATCAACATCGCTAGATCGAATTTTTCCTTCATTAATTCACTACCTCTTCAATTTCACACTCAAATTAATCCACTTTGCATCCGTAGTTTTAAATGTTCAGGAGACCTTTGAAAAAAAAACCACACCGTGAAAAATATTGCCTAGTGACTGCATTATGGCGTTGTAAGCTAATACGGGGCATGCGCGTAATAGTGATTAACATAACTAATTGGATAAACGTGTGATCGTGGCGTGATTGATGGCTATTTATATCTATTTATAGTTTGTTACCCCGACCGTGAAAAGTTTTTGTAATGTTTTGTGAGGTCGCGGGTCTGTGAGTTCCTACCTGGATCATAGTTCAAGATTTTAGCGCTCACCTCATGAGAAATGAGAAACGAAACGTGAACTAGTCAAAATAGTTAGGGTTAATTTCACAGATTTTCTGAGGGGGCACATCCCCTCAGACTCCCCCTGAAAAAAAAAAAAAAAAAAAATAGAAACGAAAACTAGTCAAAACTAGTTAGGGTTAATTTGAAAATGGTGCACCAAATGCCTCCATTAGGCTTTTCATTTTACAAAATTTTCCAGATTTTCTGAGGGGGCACATCACCCTCAGACTCCCAAGCGATGCTTTCGCGGCTAGAAACAAAACTAGTCAAAACAAGTTGGGGGTTAATTTGAAAATGGTGCACCAAATGCCTCCATTAGGCTTTTCATTTTACAAAATTTCCCAGATTTTCTGAGGGGGCACATCCCCTCAGACTCCCCCTGCGACGCTCGCGCGGCGATATGGGCGCTCAGTGACCATTTGGGTCACTAATAAATCGAACCCCCTATCGTAGATGGCTGGCTACGGGCCTATGTGGCAATTCTTTTGGCCAGTGTGTTACCAAGACAAAAACTAACAACACCGTAAAAATACGGGGGGAAAAAAAAAATTTTTGTTTTTCTGGTAACATGAAGAACAAATGAACATGAATTTGAAATCAATGTTGACATTTCTAATTGCAGTGGTGGAGCTGAGAATTGTGTAACGGCCAGGAAATTTCAAAAAGTGGCCTATGGAGTCCAAATAAGCCCCCTCATTTTGCCTTTTTATTTTGGAATTGTGTTCGTCCCTTGTGAAAGAACATAATGTATACAAAAATACACACCCTACTGCCACAGTTAAAAAAAGCTTACCACAATAAACATCAAGTAGGGCGGTATCAATTTAGTTTGCAAAATGAAGGTTAAAATTGCTATAGTTTATTTTATAATATATTTGAAATATTTAATGGTACAGCGTTTCCCTCCATAAATTGAACATGTACCTAATAAAAATAATTACTTCTTATGAAATTAGGGACGAGCAGCCCCATATGTTTTGTGTGACCAGTTCCTTCAGCTCAGCTCATTTTGCAGCAGCTTGTTTTTTTTTTTTTTTTTTTTTTTTTTTTTTTTTTTTTTGTTTTTTTTACATCAGGCATGACAATTAGTGGAGCTGACTTCTTTAAAGAGGTCTAATCTTATGCATCCGCCCTGTTCTAATGACAAATCATCACAGTTATGTTGATGTGCTACGGCGGTCGGTAAGGGGTAAGTATGTAATCCTGTTCTAAATTGAAAAAAAAAAAAAAGTGGCCGTAAATTGAGGAACAGTGTTTGAAAATTCTCAAGGACTGGAAAAAATATCGTAAAGGCGATGAGGGAAAAAAAAGAAAAAAATGGCTTACGACCGTAGCGGATGGCGTGGTTACTTTCGTCTTTGTGAGTACCGAAGTATCCGATGAAAAAAATGTTTTCGATGTACTCGCTAGGTTCTAAGGTTCAGACCCAACTACGATACATATTCCAAAAACAAAACAAATTAACGGACCCTCTGATGCCAAAACACCCATAGAACCCCTTTGTTTTTTGGAGATATGTGAGGTTTAGTTTCATATACAACCACATTCTCTATGAGCCACTGATAACGTTAATCTCTCGAGCCCAGTCAAATTTGATCATATACTCGCAGGTCTGTGACACAGACTACACCGTTGGGAAATACGTACCGGATCCAGTCGTAGTACTGTGCAGAATCAGTTTTGATCAGAAGACCGCCATCTAGGTGCGACAGACTTGCCATTGTTTGTATAGACTATCGGGCGTCGTAGACCAAATAACAAGCTGCATAACCAAATTCCGATGTCCTTTAAAGGGATATAAAACAAAACCCGGTTTGTAAAAATTATTGATAAATTATAACGGTCTGTTGCCCCAAAGAAAAACTTGCACATTTCTTAAAATGAACATAAAATCCAAGTTGCTTTCATAATATCGTGGACAAATGGATATGTATAGACTTCAGCAACCATTAACTAAAGATATGACAATGGGCCCGGTATGCAGCGCCATTGTTTATAGCCAGGTGTTATCAACCTGACGATTCGGGTTGGTTTATGCGTAACAAAAATGAACCGTCCTCTTTCACAATAACAACCGTTTACATATGATATAGGGTCGTTGACCCCAAGTTTTTTCTTATGAAAGCGCGTGGTAAAATTGAATACAAATGACATTAAGCAATAAGTTACGGATTTTAATTCTGTACAAAGTAGTTAGGTCAAGCTTGCCCAGAGCAAAATTATGGCATGATGTTTGTTTGTCTTTCTTCCTTTTCACAAAGTTAAAATGTGAAAAAACATGGACAAGTTTATTGAACACGGCACTATAGAGCTCAAGATTTATTTGTTTGCGAATGAGAATAAGTATTTGCGCTTACGTCATTAAACAAAAGATTCGTCTAAAATAGGAGAGGTGATGGTAACACCTGGTCTTTTCAACCGCGAGACAATATAACAATGGTCATGCGCTCCCAGATGAAAAGGGATCTGAAGTGTTTTCTACAACCGCATACCGAGCGTGGTAATGGGAATATCTTTAGCTCCATGTTTTTGCTGACATGAAGTCTAGTAATTCTCAGTTAGTAATTCTATTGGTCACTGATATGGGGGAAATAAATTAAAACTGACATTGATTCATTTACAAGAAATGTGGCCCAGTTTTATTGGCAGGAACAGGACGGTTAATGATTTTAATTATTTATAATGAATTTACCACTTGGTTTCCCCCTAGCCGCATGATGGGGACAACAAAACAACCGCATAGAAGGACATGCCCCAATAGTCTATAGTGTTGTTAATTGCACTTTTCTGTTTTGGTTACTACAACTTTTCAATTTTGGCTGCGATTGCGAGCTGCGCCTACGCTGTGGTCCCAGTTACTTGAGCTGGTATGAGCTTGGACATGTTATGTATTTGTTTGTCAAGAGGATCATGTGTTAGCTGACTTTTTCCATATCTTGCTCGGTCTGATTCCTTTCCGGAGAGCATCACACAGGGTTCATATCTATATCTAACAGCAATGCAATGGGCTTAGGGCCTTTGCACGGAATGGTAAATTATATTGATTGGACTTTTGTTTGCCCTCCGATCAACCAAGGAGCGAAGAGTACAATGCATGCACCTGGTTCACCTGAACCATTTTCAGATTGATACAGGTGATTCAGTTGTATTTATGATTGGGTTGTTCTGGAGGCAGGTCTGGCCAAGATAACCTATTGCCCTGCCCGTGCAAGCGCCGTATTTGGCAGCCCGTTTTCCACTGCAAAGGGGTCAACTTTACTTTAAGTGTGGGGGTGTTTTTTTTGAATTAAATACTTTTCTTTTTCTTTTGATAAAGAGAGGCACAATGTACATTATTGAAAATTAATTCCTCTGAATCAAGTGACATACATGTGGAATTATGGTAGGTTCCTGCAGTGTCAATCAATTCCATAATTGCTTTTTTTCATTTAAGCCCGAAAGTTAGATTACTGTGTTTTTTCCCGTGGGGTGGAAAAATAAAATTGCTTGAGGTAATGGTGTTTAAAATTGAGCATTATGATTACTTGCATTTTAAAAAAAACAACATTTATTATGGATATCGTCATGTTTGATTTGTCTGGTATATTTCCTATGTTTTTTCTTTATTCTCTTAAAATATTAAGTATGGCAATGGAAATGCTCACCGTTCACTCTAACGAAATTTGTTGGTTTGATTTCATATTGAATATTTTTCGAACGAAAAGATGACCACACAAGTTTGAAACGAGATTTACAACCAGATAGCGCAATCATGTTTACACGCATCAACTTTTGCAAATACTAACGATGGGGGGTCCGTCAGAAAACATTACTCTGTATAAATAATTCGCATTACTGAGACAGTGGGTTTTCTAGTAATAAAACTTCTGTGTATTTTTGGTCACGTGTGTGACATACCAAGTCAATTTAAAAAACATATTTGTGTTAATTACTTGTCTAATTCCCTATAAATTGTATTTTTTTTTCAAATATTTTTTTTGAAAATTGAAGTCCCACGCATACTTTAGGCGTATTTCAACAAATTACGAGCTATTCAATATAAACTAAGAAGCAAAATGGGGTAATAAGCTCACTTTTTTATCCCATATTAACCCGTTCATTTATGCTTAATGAGGTTTTTTTGAGTTGAACATATTGTTTAATATGTCATGCAGGAAACTGGGAAGGATAGTTAACATTAGATGTAAGAAATTTGCATACCATTAACTTCATGTTTTTTATCAAAAAATGTTTACTTTTTGAAGAATGGCCCATTAATGCTTTCCGAGATATCTCCTAGTAAGCTGGAACTTGTTATATTCATCAATTTCTCAAAACACGATCATGTGTTTTGTAAAATAAATTTTACTGTTTCAGTTGCTTGGAACATAGGTTTTCTTTCCATGTCTTGTCGAGAATCTCACTTCCTTTTTTGTAATGCCTCTCTTTCTGCCTCAATTTGCCTGCTTCTTGGTGAGTCAAATTTATTTAGGAACTACAACTATCGATACTTAAAATATCTGCAGTAAAACACCCAGTCCATTTGTGAAATACGTATCATTTAGAAACATTTCTAAAACAAGCATGCTCCCAATTTGCCAACCATTTAAAATAATGTTAGTTTCATGATGATAAATCAAACATGGGCTTTTCATTATTTTGATTATATTCTTGATAATCCACACAAATAAATACAACCGTCAATGTAATCGTGACATACATTCCTCAAGCCTTCATTGGGTCACCTTTTGGCCTGGATTCGATTCAAAATGACTTATGGAATTACGTCATGATTCGTCATCAAGTCACTTTTTAAGGTCAAGTTTCACCGCGATGCAATATGTTTTACCGGTGTTAAATAAGCAATGATTTAAAAACAAGCCAATTGAAGGTACGCCATTTATTTACCAGGTGTCCGTTCCCCAAACTCTTGCGTAACCCTGCGTTTATACTAACCCATGCGTATGTGGGCACGTGGGTGGTCCAGAGTGGATGAAAAAGGCCCCGACTATGCTGAAGGTTGCGGGGGTCGAGTCCCGCTGAGGCAAAGTTGTGGTTGCATTGGGCAAGGCCTTACCGCACTTGCCTCTCTCTACCCAGGGGTGAAATGGGGAGCTGTAGGGGATGTTACATCTAAGTGCTGATAGGAGCTGCCCTACGTTTGCGCCCTAGTTGAAGCGAAGTGATTGTGACAATTTCCTATGATAGCGTAATATATTGTCAAACGCCATGATGCTTCGGGAATGGCGTAACCTAAATACTGGTATTATTATTATAGTATTATGTCCACATAACACACTTTTCATACCAGTTAAACAGTGCTTTGGACAAATTGGTCCACTCAGGCATGACATAGTATGCACGTAGATTTACGGCTGAGTTTCGGGAACAGACCCTAGGTTCCAATTAAACGATTCACACAAGGTTCACGGTGTCCCGGATTTTTGATAGCCGAAGATTCGACGTCGAAATGGCCTCGAATCGCAAACGATCATTTAGGAGTGTAGTATCACTACTCCTTTTGACGGCTGCATATGTCTATGAGCAGATTGTAATACATCTAGCACATCTAGTTCGTCTGTCTGGCCCAATTTAGAGGTTCCTACTTGAGACGAGAAGAGTCTGCCGCAGTTTAACAATCACGTGCACATTGTGCCACTCATTTTATTCAGCGTGTAAGATATTGCAAACCTGACACGTTAGATTTCAGATTTCAAAAATAGGTTAATAATCCACCTTAAAGAATATACTGAGGCATTTCGATGCCAAGCTTTCTATAGTGTAGTTGTCTACCTGTCACACGATTATTATGGTTATTAAATATCTTTTTGATAGAGCATCAGTAACCTGTTTATTATACTCTAAGCCACTTCACTAAAACGTCACATTTTGACACACTATATTTCACATTGAAAAAACGTTGAAAGAACACGACACTTGAAGCGTTATACGCTTCAAGTTGAATTTCTATTTATTGAAATCACTCTTGTGAAAAAAAAAAATCTTTCAATTTCATTTACCAAAATTAGGAAAATGTAGGTTAAATGAGCTGTACGGCATTGTTCCTTTTTCATTTCTAAAGTTTCAAAGGCCATTCTTAAAGGCTTAAACTGTTCAATGTCTGACGGATTCAAACAACAGGCTTAGAGAGTTTATTCTTTTAATTTTTAGATGCATTTTGCCTGAGAAGTATCGAGATAGGAGCCATTACAAGCTGAATCTATATTCTAAATGCATAGAATAACAAACTATGAACCGAATATTACGTAAAACATATTCCTTTCAGCGACTTTTGTAATAGCACTTGCTCCTTCAGTAATGAGATCTAATATTGAAACCAAACCTGAGGTCCAATGAGTAGCGCTACTAACAAGCATTTTGAGATTATTTCCTTTAAGGCAAAAGGTAGAAAAGTTTAATATGATTCGCACTTAGTCGACACGTTTTGTGTTAATGCAAAATACTATATTGGCAGTACATAAAATAAACCTGAGAAATTTAGG
The DNA here is from genome assembly GCA_023653785.1 of Ophioderma brevispina. Classification (NCBI taxonomy): domain Eukaryota; kingdom Metazoa; phylum Echinodermata; class Ophiuroidea; order Amphilepidida; family Ophiodermatidae; genus Ophioderma; species Ophioderma brevispina. Next base: position 18,052 of record JAMKCH010001871.1, read on the forward strand.
TCATACACCTTTACGAAATTCCATTTAATTTTACCCATAATGATATGCTACTTAATTGATGTTATTGAGGCAAAGAATATACAAAAAGGACAAGAAAGAAATTTAAAGGGTATTACGCTTGAGAACAGACTTCAACTAAATTCACTCGCATTTTGCCATAATACCATCTCTACTATACTACAAAACCTAATACTTGTAGTTTTAACACTATTTAATAAAAATTTTAAATGAACATTCAATTAGTGTTAATGGCTCTAACGCTGGTAACTGATATTTTTTGTAACGAAACACCCGAAGGGGGTGGTTTCCATCCCCTGTAATTTTCGTTACTGAACATCCCATTTGTTTTTTTTTTTTTTTTTTTTAAATGAAATAAGGATGGTTAACATAAAAATATGTACCAACATTCCAACGGATGAAGGAGAAGGTGGGGGGTGGGTGGTAACGTATAAGTTGAGGGAAATATGAAAAATACTGGATTAAAGGGGTTAATATTTCGCAATTTTAATGATTTTAATATTATAGCACTAAAACGCTCTCAGTAGAGCCAAAACCGTGTGAAAATCGGATAATCCTAACTTTTTGGTGAAAACAAATAAAGTTTCTCAATTTTGAAAGTCTTTAAAAAAAAAATGATGTACTATGGAAATTGACAGTTGTAATGACATGCGAAATTTATGGCGTAATTCTAAGCATATTGGTACTTATTTTGGTATCAATAGTAAGAAGAGGACTATAGCTGTCCATTGGTAGCATAATCAACTGTCTGTCATAGTCCTATGTCGTACTAGACATGTTGGCATGTTGCTATCTTAAAGAATGTGGGATGTACCTGTCAAACGCGTTCTGCAAGCACCTCTAGAACGCATTTTAACACGTTCGGACGCGTCAAGTGTTCTATACTTTTTACAGTTTAGCGACATGCCTACAATGTCTATACTTTTACTTTATAGAAATAAAATATTTGTAATTGATTATTAGAAATCTTTATCTCGCATTTCTGTGTTATCAACATTATCAAAATCCAAGATGGCAGTCAACATAGCCGCCTTTGAAGATACTACAAAGCTATATTGTATTATATGTTGTCCTATCAACCGATTATTATTATGATTATTATTATAACGGTGAAATTTGACATATAAGATAGTATTTTGACAATTAAACCATGTTATTTGCCACATTTTTTCTGGTTACTTACACTGTTATATTGGCCAATTATGGCCTCCTTTTTAACTTCTTTTTAAAATGATAAATTACCATATATTTTGGTATTATATTTAGTTATACCATCCAATTATGTTCACAGTTAAATAACAAAACCCTGTAAAAAGTGGACAAGGTGGGTTCCTAGGGACTCAAACTACATTTTGCCAGTTTCACGACTATAACGAATACTTTGTTTGTCTTTGTGTACACTTCGGATACGCACCTTTCATAAAAAAATAAGAAATCCATCGCGGCGGTAATTAATTCTATATTTAGGTTAGGGCCCCTCCCCTCCATCAACGGGGTTCCCAGTAAATGATTAAATTAAAAAACAAGAATATGGATTACTTATATTTAAGTATTTACACATTGTAACTAAAAAAAAATAATAAAAAATGACGTTAGACCCGTTACGCTGATAGCAATCACTGTGAGTTTGCCATATCTCCATCTGCCACTGTACAAACCAGTGGGGAAAGTGAAACGGCAAACAATGCCACTTAGGACATTATATTAAAACAATGAAAATCATTTTGGTATCATTATCTAAACACCACGTCAGAGATTGAGTTTATTACGGTGTTATAGAGCGACAATTTATGTCTCTATCAGAAAAAAACTTGATGAGGTATGGTCGATTTCGATGATTTCGGACCATATGGGTTCGGGGCGCCATAATTGGATTTGAGTCCGTACTGTGATCAAATTACATTAAAACATTCCGTCCAGTATAGTCCTATTGCTTGAAAACGTGATATAGAGTACAAAACATAAAGGCAAATTGTAAGGAATTTGAGGTTGGGACGGCCATATTCTGAAATTGTTTTTCATTCTTGTTAAGTTTATTTTCTTATGTCAAATAAAATTTATTTTGTTTACGACTATGCAGGTTTATGCTGCTAATGGTATTGACTGTTACTATCTTAAATGCAAAAGAGTGAATTTACCTTTTGGAGTAACTACAGGCCCACCCAAAAGAGTTAAATTTTACCTTTCATAAGTAGTACTTTTGGGTCAAGTTTTATCTTGATAATTGACAAAAATGATTATATGTTTATCATTTGTTAAATTATCAAGATACATTTGAGCCACTCTTTTTAGAGTGGGCCCTGTAGTCACTTCCAAAAGAGTGAAATGCACTATTTTGCATTTAGAGGGTAGGAAACTTTACCAGTATCAAATATGACAATGCGTTTTAGGTAGACATTAATGTTAATATATCAAAATATCACACCGGCAATAAAACTCGCAAGCAGGTACCAGGCCGCTGAGGCAATTATTTCAATTTATCTCATTACCGAAGTTACTATGATTATTGCGTGTAATACGACACCGTATAAGACGTCGCTATAATACGCAATGGGAACCTGTTTCCTGCCATTTCTCCATTAGCCAGGGTTGACTGATAATTTCAACTGGTCCCCGGAGATGAAATATAACCTTAAAAAGAACATCTTGGTCTTCGCTTTTTTTCTGTAGGGAAATTGAACATACCCGTGGTCGGTTCGACCTATTCTCCCCCGAGATACACGAGTTGGGACTCTAACAATCTAGCGCAATTACCTTTGTCGGTTTTTTTAAACGAAATCAAGTTCTTGAACCCATTTTATTCACTGTCTATAATATTTAAGATTAGATAAAAGCAGCCATACGTAGCTTCCAGATTCAGAATACTAGTACGCCATCTGACACCTTAGCATGATGACTATTGATATCATTTGATGCGCAGGCAGAGTGCCACGACCTCTCAATGATGGCAAGTCAATACACTTATACTCAATACCTTTTTGATACAGTGATATCACACATACGAATAAATTTAATTTAAATGGCGTGTGGTGACAAAATGCTTTGTACTCTCCAAGTCAAAATTGATAGTTACTAACATTTATCGAATCGGTCCTAAGTAAAGTTGTTCAATAGCTTAACAGTGCCTATTATTGTGGCAAAGTGTACATGCAATCACATGGTTTCGTGTACATGACGGCTTTAATCACTTTTCACAAAATGATAACAATGCAAAGTTTAGCATCAAAAAGCGTGGTCATAATCTTTCTTTAAAGTTGGATTGGTAGCCTATTTTCGTAATCTGAAATGTAAGGTGCCATGTTAGGAAAACCTTGCATGTTGAATACAATGGGTTGAACATCGTGTATTTTAAATAGCGGCAGATTATCCCCAAGCAGGTACCTCTCCAAAGAGAATTGGGTCGGACAGATGCGTAGGATTTGTTGCAATCGACCCATAAAAAAGAACCACGTTCTTTTCCTTAGCTTGAATTACATCTCAGGGGACCTGTTGAAATCATCCGTCATGCCAGGAAATGAGTTCCCATCGGCGTATTAGTGATGTATAATTCAGAGTCACACACAAATAACGTAAAATCATATATTGAACACAGCGGCTTATGGCTACATAAGCAGTGGTCCATGAAAGATCATGAAATATCCATATTTGATTCATCAGGCAAGATAACCTTAGTTTTAACTTTTTATAAACTGACACCAATCATTGGATTGGTAAGGTAACCGCTGGCGATGTATTGCGAGAAGAGGACTATAGCTGTCCATTGGTAGCATTATCAACTGTCTGTCATAGTCCTATGTCGTACTAGACATGTTGGCATGTTGCTATCTTAAAGAATGTGGGATGTACCTGTAAAACGCGTTCTGCAAGCACCTCTAGAACGCATTTTAACACGTTCGGACGCGTCAAGTGTTCTATACTTTTTACAGTTTAGCGACATGCCTACAATGTCTATACTTTTACTTTATAGAAATAAAATATTTGTAATTGATTATTAGATCGCCAGCGGTTACACACACACACACTCGCTATAGAGCGCTTCTACAGGAGGTCAAAAGGCTAACTTGGCCAGACCCATCTTCCAGAACAACACAGTCATGCAGAGAATACAAAGAATTACCTGCAGAAATATCTGATATGTTCAAGCGAATCAGCTTGCTGTATTGAATTCTCCGCGTAGTTGGAAGATCTGGAGTACAAACAAAAGTCCATTCAATATTACCTTCCTAGGAAAGACTCCATAGGATCCACTAGATTCAAATCCCATCATTAATTGAAGACCATAATGATGGCGGACAATCATGGAAAATGTTCTGTCCTCCTTCTTCTGAATATAAATACAGAATAGGGACAGCTATTATTGATAAATGATGGAAAATAACTATTCCAAGATAGCCGTTCTAAGCTTTATTCCATTGTACACCTATATTTTAAGTGAAGGTTTGCCTTACAATTTATCTCAGCAAAGTCATGTTAAAAATCCTTCCCTATATGCATCATAATTTACTACATATAACTCAAACCACCACACCGTATGTTGCCCATGGAGGTTAATCGAACAAGAATACCACATAACAATTTAGCGTATTAAAGATATGCGCTGATAAAACCTTTGAGCCACTCATAGCGAATGATTGAAATGGTAAGCCAAAGATTAACAAACTCTAGAAAACATGTACTTTTTATGAAGAAAACTCTCAAAATTTCAATACAATTTAGGGTCGAATATTGTAGCGGTACCAGTAGAAAGATGTTTGTTTTTCCAAACATTTCTACGGATGAGAGAATTGATAACAATTGAGAATTGTCAACTACAATTGGTAACGTACAGATTAAAGTTATGATACCTATTTTTTATCGGTAATTTTGATGAGTATTTTTGAGCAGAAGAAATGGCAAATGTGTTTTCCAGCACTTTGTTGGAAAATCCAAACATTACCGGCATCCGAATAGTTTCCCTTGACCCTGTCATAAACGCGGAAGCCAGCAAACCACACTAGAATGGAGAGTAAGACAAAACAAAGTATATTTTGTTTGAATTAGTCAGATGGTCAGGATCGGTATAGGCCAACCCCTTAGAACTGTACACTTTGCTGTTGCTTACTACACTCACAAATGGAGCTAAATGGATAACGCGAACCCAGTTTATTGACTAAAATAGGCTGCCTTTAAAAATACAAGCTAAGCCACGAGCTCATGTTTAGTTGATAGAAATCAACGCTCTATTTAAAACGTTACCACGGATACAAAAAGGTATGCAAGGGTTTGACAGCAAACTTTGAAATGTAAAATAGAAACAATGCATGCAATTGATTGATTCTTGGCGATTAAACTGTATTCCATTGTTTAGAACAATTGGAACCGTTTCCAACCTGAAATAACCGAGCGGAACCGGCACAAGGCGAGCAACCGGGCCCGCGGTTAAGTTTTGAAGCCACCCCTTACCAATTTTAAATTCTACAAAGGAAACTTGCGAAAGCGACACTTCCTATCTGGAAGCAAACATGCCGATGTCATGAAATATAATGTCCATGTGACTGGGTGTCCGACCGCCCATCTAGCTATTGTGTTTTCCATTGTGTGTTGTACGACCATGCAGCCACTATGCCCGATATTCCTCGTTACAAGGTCACGGTTTATTCAGTATATTTGAATGTAGCTAGGGCATTCATCAGTTTCGTTACACCGGTAACACAATAGGGACGTATAAAATTCCTATTACTTATTATTGGGTATATATTCTAATTGAATATCACAGAAGGCATACTTTCTAGCACTCTTGCAAACAACCAAGTATCCGAAAAAATTGTCTATGTCTGTTAAAATTGGGAAAGCATTCCTTGCAGTATTTTCAACTAAAGCGTTGCCTTACAGTTGTTTTTGCAGTTTTTAATGTTTGGTTCAAACTTTATAAATATATGATGCAAAACGCTTTTTGGCATTCTGGCAAAAATAAAAATGCTTAAATACGTGTTGTATAGTTGGATATGATACGCATTGCTTCTTTCAAAATGTGGCCTTTGGGGGACCTGCTGTATGAATATTAGACGATAAATAATATTTCACTGATTTTCAATGTTGTATATTATGATTTTTAAGGCGACTAATTTGTTATTAGAATTGTGATAATAGTATTCATTTTGTGTATTATGTTCCATTTACTGTCAAATTCAACCGTTGAACAAAACCCAGAAAACCATCAAATGACAATCGTATATCTAAAGAATCAAATCAGAAAATGTAAAAAAGCATCACTAGTAAAGATGCCCCAGTTTCCAGCTTTGTGGTGGAAGGTAGGGACCAACTTAATAAATCATCCGCTCCATGTCGTTATATCAGTCTATTGGGTGATAAGGAAGGTGTAGTGTATGCTGTGTTATTACTTGCAATTAGCATATATCTCCCGTTTAAAATTTAATCATAATGAAAATCCACAATGAGGGACGATTACATTATTCGGACGAAATCAAGCATTTAAATAATTGAAAGAATAAGAACAGCCTAATATGAAACGAAGTCTCTATACCAAGTCTCCTACTTTTCTGGCGGAAAATCACTGTATTGACATGCTCGGAGTCACTTCTTCTATGCAAGGATTACACTTATCCTTATTATAGAAGGGATGAAAATGTAAGAAAATGATATTGAAAATATAACCGGTTGAGCTAGAGGGTATCATATCTATCTTTTTGACGGAATTTGAATCTCTGTGAATGGATGGATTATCATTAGAACAATTATCCATGTCAATTGGTCTCTAATTATCTCAAAGGACCTGTGACCCAATTCATCATTCATAGTCTCATTTCTCTATGTGACAAACGGACCGTTCAAGTTCCGCTTGAAGGGTTGCTACTTGATTATGGGCAAAGGGTCAATTAAGACTTGACAATCCATAACGCCTTGTGAGGGCATGGCATTTCTTCTGATTGGTTATCTAAATACAATCGTATTTATATTTTGACCTGATGACCTGAAATGATTTCTGACTTAGCTACCATTAAAACATGTCCTCCTTCATATAAACAAAAATAAGAGAGAAAGGTCTCTCGTGTTGAAAACAAAATGTTGTCGCGGTCTTTCTCTCTCTCTCTCTCTCCGTCTTACGTACCACTAATGTGTTATAACAGGACTTAATTTGACGTTTAGGACTTGTGAAAAAATGTATATTTAAAAGAGATACAAACAATTCTTGAGATCAATACTTATTTTATTCTCTTCACAGAGTATAGTCAAATTCAGGGAGTAGTAGTAGGTTGGTTCTTCATAATTCTCAAGTCTAATCTCATTCTTATTCAAGTTCAATCTAATTCTAATCTCAAAAGAAACGATGAAAGAAAACAGTGTAAACACCCCTTTTACATGAATTCTTTGACACAGAGTAGAAATGCTTCTTACACGAACTACGTGGGGATTGGAAACAGAATCGCAATCACCATTTTAAAGCTATTCACTAAAAATGCCATCAATACAATCGATGACCATATTGGCTGTAAATAATTCAATGAGTTCGCCTACACAACAAGTCTTCAAGAAACATTGAAACTCTGTCGCACGTGGGTAATCAAGGGGATTGTTGTATAATACAAGTGGTAATTATACAAAATTACGTCAATTAAACAATACCTGTCAGAGTTCATAAAATGCAAAAGATTAAAAGGTTAATCAATGATGATTAATTTAGGAATTGGAATTCTCCTGCCAAATCACTTTTAAAGCTTTTACACTGCCACCGCAAAAAAATGTGTATCAATTCAAATGAAGTCCAAGTTATTCCCCAGTGGTTTTCCGGAAAAAAACACAGTGAGACCACTGAGAGAGAGTATTACATAACAGTTCAATTGGAATGTTACATAACGCCCACCCACTTTTATGTGGAGAGGATAAAATCTGACCATTTTAAAGGGTAATCATTTATAAATATAAACATGGGAATTATGGTATTAAACTAATCAGCTTAATAGTCTGCGATACAGTATAGACGCATTAATTAAAATTAGCAAGATAGCAAGATAATAGCACGATTAACATTCTCGTCCAGATGCGAGACGTTGGATCGTGTAAATATTCCAGTTGTGAAGTTTCATTCAGTACACTATTGAAAATACTCTCTCGAAATCGCCAAAAATGATATACGATAGGTACGTAATAAAGAGGATTTAAACACTTATGTTTATCTTAAAAGAAGAATTCAGCGACTCCCTCATTTAAGTTCTTTTAGCGGAGTGGAACTAACGATAACAACGCACTACCAATGAAGCTTCAAGTTGCCTATTTAAGGTCATATCCAGAGTCTTGATCTAAAGAGACCAACGATTATATATATAGAAGTTATCTATGCAGGTAAGAGATGAAAATGTTTCTTTGTTGTGCGGAAAGTACATCTCAAGGGGACCAGTTAAAAATGATCGGGGGGTCCCCAGGTATAGAAGATAGGAGGTTCTCGGCTGTGTAAGTACGCTATAAATAGAACGCAAATGCCTTGTTATATTTATCAAGATAGAGCTCTTTAGCGTATTTCTTTTGATCATGTTTGGTCGTTACATACAGTTTTGAACCTTGCACTGATTAGATGGAACTCGTAGGGTTTTTATGTCGTCATCCTACCTTATATTTCTGCATTTTTTATTTCTGTCTGGCGGTCTGCTCATTTTTCTTTCTTTCTTTCACCTGATTTTATCTTAAACTGTTCTCCTTTGTTATAAACTTTTTCAAAATATTCAATATTTTATCTATTGATAGAGGTGGCCATAACTTAATTATACCGGACATTGCCCTTGTGCTTTAAAGAAAAAAAAATTATAACATATAATATGTATTTGTAAATCCCTTCCAAGTGAACTATTTGGAAGGATTTACTGTTCTTACTTTATAGTAAATTATGATAGTCGTACAGACCATTTCGACAAACTAAACCCTTTGCTTTAGGATATTTTTGGGGGGCGCCCAGTATATTAACAACCTCTGGCCATAAATATATGCTTTTCAAAAGTTACCAACAACGCAGATTTTTTATTTGTTTCTTGTTGTTGCTCTCTCGCTTCTCTCTGTCTTGTGTTTTGTTCTTGTTTAATCTTTACCGCACGTGTTATAGCCAGTACAGAATCTCTAAGGCTTAAAAGGATACAATTGTTCTGGCTATTTTATCTCTGTGTGAGGTGTAAGCTCACAAAATATATGCAAGGCGGCAAATAACGGCCACGATAATAAAATAGAAACATTAAAGTGACTATTGGCGAGTGTATTGTTCAAACATGTATACAGACGACAATTCTCTCACTTTTAAATACGACTAGATATTAACAATTAAACAGAGGAGTTTTAGCCGACCGCTTGGTGTACAACAGTGCTTGATGCTTCATCAATTCACTCAGTCGAAAAGTACACATCAAAAACATTGTTTAACTATGATTGAAGATTTGAATGGTGTATTTCACAACAAGCAGACGACCGTGATGCAATCTCTTTTTTTTCAGTTGAGAAACTTACTATGTTTCTCTATTTTATATTCGTACTTTTCTATTGTTGAATTTGCTATCTTTTGTCCATTAATATGTTATGTCTTTCGCTTACTTTCTTCCTTCGCCGGTCCTTTTATTGAATCTTTATTATGTCTATCGCGGGGGTTAGGCACCTTCGAATCTGTCAAAATTCTATATTAATTCGTCAATGACTGTTTTGTTACCAGTTTTGAAATAATTTGATTTCTTTTTTAATTAGAGCACCCTAAGTAATAAATGCAGTATGTCACCCTGAACAAGACCTCAATGATGTGTGATTGAAAGGTATGGAGAAGGATCATAGCAGCAGAGGCAGAATAATACATAAACTTTTAAAGTGCGTATTGGCGGCGACGATATGTGTCAATCGGAGCTCGCAGACGATAATCACTTCGCACCTAATGCAGAGTTATTTATGACACAATTTGGATCGACCGTGCCCTTCTTTATTTATTAATATGTAATGTACAATGACAACATCTAAAAGAGTAGGTTCAAAAAGCTTAGTTCTTTCTATGCAATATTACCAAAATTCGTTTCAACAAGACAGGAATTCGTTTGCTCCCAAAAAGCATGAATGTCAACGGTGTGTATTTGTATTTATTGATTTATTTTTGAAAAGACCCATTGGTTTATATGATATGAAAAATGACCAAAAGGCCAAATTTCAAAAGGAAAACCACGTGTATTAACCAAACTTCATTATTTCCGGGTTAAGTTCAAATGATCGTCAATAGCTTACCATACTGCAAGCGCGTACACATTTATTAAGAACTTTGTTGCTATTTGTTATTGTAAAAGGAAGTCCTTACTCCTGAAAATTTTGTGGTTATGACAGCGGTAACAAAATCATTATTTTCGGATTTGTCAGCTTACAATTTGTTTCAAGGCTGGTGACAGTTTCACAATGTTGACGTGTGCCAATGAATGCTGGAGGAAAAGAATTTCTTTCAAAAGCAATAAACAAGAACTACACCAGAACAGTGCCCTTCAGATAATTTTGAAGGTCGAATGCATTACCGAATTGGTTTAGCGTGATGAGATCGAAGCTGGTTTTTGCACATTTGTTTTCACTGCTTTTCTCCCGCTGTAGATGAGATAAATATATACTGTAGATGACGATTTGATTGATATAACATTATTGATATAATGTTGGATTAATGTTTTATTTTCGTACTCAATTGAGTAAGGCTTTCAATTACCTGACCCATATCTATAGAAATTATCCGGGAAATTATCTGCAGTTGGAAATCTCCCGGGAGGATGGGAAGTGGTAAAGAGGTAGAAGGCAAAGAAGATTGGACGTCTTGGGTAGGATTCGAACCAGGGACCCCGGCGCCCCAGTCCCATGACCAGGGATGGCAAGCCAAGAAGGTTTCGCTGGCCGCGAATTTTTTGTTCCGTAGTTAACTTAGTCGAGGCTAAAACGGGGCTAGGTATCACCTGGAAGGAAAGTTTATCTCATGTGATTTTTCTAGATCAGACTTTTTATGAGGAATAAGAATATGTTAGGTAAAAAGCCCGAATCCTGAACGCACCCCCCCCCCTAAATAGGGGCTTTATATTCGGAGGGGGGGGGGCAAAAAATAAAATATTATGTAACATATGAAGACAAGATATACCGACCATATAGTGACCTAAGAATTAAGCTTATTCAGGAATTTAAGCATAATGTACTTGATGTAGTAATGATACAAGGGCAAATAAGCTGTAGGGAATCATCACTAAATGCCCCCCTTATAAATAAAATCACTAAAAATTGCGTAAAATACACACACTGGCCAAAGGTATTGCAACATGCAGAAAACGAAATTCATAATCACCAATTGATTTAAAACTATACCATGGATTCTTACGTAATCATTGTTAAAATTGTGATTTTCAAACTGATGCTGTTTCCCAGAATCGAGTAGTGCAAAAAACGTTTAATTTGATTGTTATGAGCCCTAAATATGGCGGATCTGGCTAATGATAATTTGCCGATTATACTCGACAAATTTGGTTTGTCAGAGTCAACTTTAAATGTTTATGGCGAAAATCGGAGTGCTTTTATGAACCGGAAATGAGATAAAGTCAATAAATGTTCACCACCATTGCAATCAGGAAATTTTATGGCAAGAAAGAGGTCACATGATAACTTGAAACAACTTTTAATCGCACCGTTGACATTGTACTGTTTGTCAGGCAATGTAATTAGACACGATTTACGTAAACCACGTAATTTATCATTCGAATTACATTTCGGATATGTCTCCGAATTTCTTCAATTTTTCGAAGACCACTGTCTTCCATTGACATTATCTCATTTCCGGTCCACACAACTAATCTGATTTTCTCCAATAAACATTTAAGTAAATCCTAAGGAACCCGTACGATTTTAAGCGGTTGTTTTGAAGCTCTTTTGTTTATGTGTCTGAATTTCTTCTGGAGTGCAATCGGCAGGTTATCGTCCGCCATATTTAGGGAACATGACAATCAAATCAAACGTTTTTTCACCCTCTTGGATTCTGAGAAAAACATCTGTATGTAAAACACAACTTAGGAATTTAATACGTAATATGTGGTCAAGAACCCATGGTATAATTTGAAATTAATTGGTGATTATGAATTTCATTTTCTGCATCTTACTTTTGTCCAGAAAAAAAAAAAAAAAAAAAAGATTTTGAGGGTAAGATGATATCTCATCTTCATAAAACCCATTTTAATGGATTGGTTATGCTAGAATTAGTAGGAAATGACATTTTGTTTGCCCTTTTAGCTCATTTATTGCCAGAGATATGAGGATTTATGTTTTTCAAAATGGCGGATGGCGGCCATTTTGTTTATGTCATAGTTTGAACGCTTTCTGGGACTTGGATTTTGCGCAACTTTTGAAATATTATTAAACTGACCTTGTACTACCAGAAAATGCCAAGAAACCTTCTGTTGCAATTTTTTTGGGGTTAGTGTGGGTACATGTCCTATTTTGATCCTACTATTATGTGTATGAATTTCTTCTGGAGTGCAATCGGCAGGTTATCGTCCGCCATATTTAGGGAACATGACAATCAAATCAAACGTTTTTTCACCCTCTTGGATTCTGGGAAAACATCTGTATGTAAAACACAACTTAGGAATTTAATACGTAATATGTGGTCAAGAACCCATGGTATAATTTGAAATTAATTGGTGATTATGAATTTCATTTTCTGCATCTTACTTTTGTCCAGAAAAAAAAAAAAAAAAAAAAGATTTTGAGGGTAAGATGATATCTCATCTTCATAAAACCCATTTTAATGGATTGGTTATGCTAGAATTAGTAGGAAATGACATTTTGTTTGCCCTTTTAGCTCATTTATTGCCAGAGATATGAGGATTTATGTTTTTCAAAATGGCGGATGGCGGCCATTTTGTTTATGTCATAGTTTGAACGCTTTCTGGGACTTGGATTTTGCGCAACTTTTGAAATATTATTAAACTGACCTTGTACTACCAGAAAATGCCAAGAAACCTTCTGTTGCAATTTTTTTGGGGTTAGTGTGGGTACATGTCCTATTTTGATCCTACTATTATGTGTATGAATTTCTTCTGGAGTGCAATCGGCAGGTTATCGTCCGCCATATTTAGGGAACATGACAATCAAATCAAAACGTTTTTTCACCCTCTTGGATTCTGGGAAAACATCTGTATGTAAAACACAACTTAGGAATTTAATACGTAATATGTGGTCAAGAACCCATGGTATAATTTGAAATTAATTGGTGATTATGAATTTCATTTTCTGCATCTTACTTTTGTCCAGTGTGTATATATAAAACAATTAGGAAGCGATTTGTTCAATTCAGGGTTAGTGTAGTTCACCTGTGGAAGTCTGGTGAGGTGGCAAGAGGGTAAAATACAGTATGTTATGGTAGCAACCCATGGTGGTACTTGAATGTAAATGCGACTTATACATGCCTACCAGTGAGTACGAAAATAGCTTTCAGTGTGGGATTAAAAGAGCTCATTGAAGTTTTATGTTTATATTATGAAAAAGGAAGAGTCTTTGGTTGTAGATTGAAGTGAATGGAGGTTGATTGGGTGTCAGTTTGATGTCAAAATGGGGTTCAAGGACAGGCAGTTGATATCTACAAAGATATGGAAGCGTCCCCACCTCCACCCATCAGGTTAGCATATGAGTTTTTACTGGTTATAGACCCGACAATGTATATCTCTATCACAAATTCTTGATGAGTTATGGTCGATTCAATGATTTTGGGCCATATTGGGTTTCAGGAAGGCCATAATGGACTTGATTCCATGTTGTGATCAAATTACACAAAAACCCATTCAATATATTCCTCTTGCTTGAAAAACTTGATATAGAGCACATAATTTCAGGTAATTTTAATGAATTTGAGAGTGGGGGCGGCCATATTCTGAAATCGTTTCTTTCCTTGTGAGTTTTATTTTTCTTATTTCAAATATATTTATTTTGTTTAGAACTATACAGGCTTATGCTGCTAATGGTTATGACTGTTAGAGTTAAGGGCTAGTAAAAAACTTTACCAGTATCAAATCGTCGCCCACATCACATACTGTCTTATCTGACGAAATGCCGTTTTCGAGAAAATCGCCATTGAAATTCTACCGGGAGATTTCATGTTTGTACTATGGAATTAAATATTACAATTTACTTTTTAATTTTGCATTATGAAAAACACATTCGGAAGTTTATGTTTTAACCTTGCTGAGATTTGAAATTGCAATTATATTCCTGATATAAAGCTACAAAGTCATAAGTCTGTATGTGAAACGCAAAAAAAAGTCGTATTTTAACATACGACGCTAATTTCACCGTTATGTTTCAATGCGTTCAGATAGATCTCTATGTGAAACACGAAATGTTCACGCACGAGGCAGATACGACGCACATAGATCTGTATGTAAACAGCTTGTTTTACGAACAGCGTTAATTATACTCCTATTGAAATTACGTGAAATTAAAACATAAGACATTATGTGAATCGCGATATGCAGTTGAGCTTATGAACAAAATTTTTTCATTACTATATCACTAATTTGGGGTCACCTGCAAGATGTAACTTTGTTGGTGCATGTATAGACCATACCATATAAGTAAATATGCAAAATATCTCAAAAAAGTGTCAGATAGACCATTAATGTGATGTGGGCGACGAAATATGACAGTGCGTTTTAGATAGACATTAATGTATGAATATCAAAAATATCCACCCGGCAACAAAACTCGCACGTATACCAGTCCCCTGAGGCAAATTATTTTCAATATTATCTCATTACCAACTTTCTATGGCAAGCCTAAAGGCCATACCGTATGGCCTTCAGACGCGTTGCGAGAAAGTAGCAACGCGTTGCGAACATTTCGGAACGCCGTTGCGACGTCGGCCATCAAAATCATAAATTTCCTCTGTGACGTATTTCAAAAAACAGACAAAACCACGCGTTTTGCGGCAATACTTTATGACCCTTATGCCTTCACAACGCGTGTGAATTTTACAACGTGTTGAGAAGCTCCAACGCGTTGTGAAGGCTTTGCACGCTTGTGAAGGCCATAAGGTCATAACGTATTGCGCAACGCG
This sequence comes from Ophioderma brevispina, assembly GCA_023653785.1. Lineage (NCBI taxonomy): Eukaryota > Metazoa > Echinodermata > Ophiuroidea > Amphilepidida > Ophiodermatidae > Ophioderma > Ophioderma brevispina. Next base: position 33,146 of record JAMKCH010001871.1, read on the forward strand.
TTGTGGCTCTATTTTTTGAAATACGTCACAGAAATGCATGATTTTGATTGGCCGACGAATGCCGCAACGCGTTGCCAAAATGTCGCAAACGCGTTGCTACCTAACTTTCTCACAACGCCGTTGCGGCAATACGTTATGACCCTTATGGCTTGTGAACCTTCGCAACGCGTTGTGAGGTTCGCAACGCGTTGTGAAGCTCCAACGCGTTGTGAGGCTTGCAACTGCGTTGTGAGTTTCCACACAACGCGTTTGCTAGAATCCTTTGCCAACGTGGTTGTGGCTAATAATTTTGAATACTTCACGAAATATTCGTGCGTCATTTCTAAAATTGGCGACAAGAGGCCGCAACGCGTTGCTACTTTTCCCCTCTGTTCTCCCTCGCACCGCGTTGCCGAAATGAAATGGCCGCAACGCGTTGCCGAAATTGGCCGCAACGCGTTGCCGAATGTGTTCCTCAACAGCGCGTTGCGGGCAAGTAACGTTATGGGGCCTTTAATATGGCTTTGCGAAGATGTCGCTAATAAATACCAAAAGGTGACTGTTTCCTACAACAAACAATCTCACATCTCCCCCTTTAGCCAAGGTTGACTGGATAAGGCCGCCCAAGATTAGAACCCTAAGAACAAGAATAGTCTTTTAAAGACAAAACCCATCGCTTAGCGAGGATGTTTAGTACTAGTAACTTAATATGTTATGTAAATACTTGAGACAAGGAACCCCCTCATATTATAGTAGAGTATATAACCACAGTAATATAGTCATAGGCATCACATAATTTGTGCATCAACTTTTTAAATTTTGAAATAACAAAAAACCCAATAACAAAAAAAGGAAAATTAAAAAAAAAACCGAAAGGCCCCTGGGTTTGGAAATGCCAGCTGCAACCATATGCATTTTCATAGGGTGAGTGCCCGGCCCCCGGGCCCTTTCATACTGTACTTTGATCCCAATTTGATTTGCCCCATTTAAAAAATAAGCCTGTCCCCTGTAAGTGATGCAGAAGAATACGTTCCTCCCTGTACGGTCACGACCATAGTGTATAGTCGGTGTAACAATAACCGGTTGACAACGAGTAATTGGAATATTTCTGGGATTTAATGACAGGTGTATGATAATGTTTCTCCACAAGTAACGCAGGTCTTTCAATCCAATCAATCGGATTTAGGGCAATTAAGTTGATAGGCGGATGAACAGTTTGTCCTTTGAAGTAACAGTTGAAAAACCATTTCCTTCTTTCTTCGCCTCTCTCATGGTACAAGATCGCGATTGATCGTTTAAAGATTCCAATTGTGAGTTTCATTCAGTAATTATGAATGGTGTTCGGAAATACTCTCCCGAACGCAAAACTATGAATATACGATGGCTAACGTAATAAAGAGCCTCTGTTACTTAGTATTATCTTAAAGAAGAATTTCAGCAACTCTCTCATCTGCCGAATTTAAGTTGTTTTTTAGGAGTGGATAACGAACTCAATTACCACTCAAGCCTCAAGTCCTTATTTTAGGTCTCTCTATAGTCTTGATCTAAAAGACCAACGATTATAATATGAGTTATCTATTGCAAGATAAGAGAGGAAAATGGGTTCTCGTTTGTGCCGGTAAGTTATCTCTCAGGGGACCGTTCAAACTTATCGGGGGTCACCAGGTTAGAAGATATGCCCAGATGAGTTTCCGTGATGTAATTACGCTGTAATAGAGAACGCACATCCCGATATATTTATCAAAGATATAGCTCTTTTGCGGCCTATCTTATGAGCATGTTTTGGTCTTTACGTTTGAATCATTGAAGGCCTTGCCTGATTAGATCAGACTCGTAGTGTATGTTTTATGTCTTCAATCTTTTTTTTCATATTTCCTGCATTTTTTCCTTTATTTCTGTCTGGGTCTGTCTGCTCATTTTTTCTGTCTTTCTTTATCTGGATTTTATATTACCCTGTTCGCCTTTTGTATAACTTTTTTTTTTTCAAAATATCAATATTTATATTGTTAGGGTGACAATACCTTATTGCGGGAATTTGCCCTTGTGCTTTAATTGTAAATGATCATATATTAGATATTGTATTCCTCAATTGAATCTTATTACAAACCTAACAATTATCAAAAGTTAATCTGGCCATATACTTTCCACCTGTTTGCCAGAGAAGTTTCAATGGCATACTGATGAGAAAATGGCATTTATAGATATAGTTTATTACTTAATAGTCATACAGCACACAGTTTCGACAAATTAACCTTCTGGTTAGGATATTTATTTTGAGATGGCCCTGTACGTTAACCATCAGGTTATGCTTTCAAAATGTACAAAACAAGAGTATTTTTGTTTGTTTCTTTTTTATTGGTTGTTTCTCTCTTCTTGTTTGGTATTTGTTTATGTGCGTCCAATTAAACAGTTTTTTTTATCGTTCAATACCGTCTCGGTACACATGGGTATAAAAATATTAAAATTGACTTCTGGCTTTATTTATCTGTGGTTGAGGTTTTTGTAAACTCACAAAATATATAGGCCGAGGCAGGCACATCAAATGGCCAGTCAAATAATTAAAACAATTTGAATGTCCACGGCCACTGACGATGTATTGTCAAACATGTATATAGACGATCATTTTTTCACTCTTACAATACGACCCAGGAGTGCATGGTTTTGTTGGGTTTTGGGTTGTATAATAATTATTAATTAGGGCTGTTTTGATATTAGAGTGCTATAACGGTGCGCACATGGCCTACAGAGCGATAGTCTGTAGCCATGGCGCGCGTAGTTTTCAAGGGATATTATGTTTGTAGAGATTACTTTTTGCCAGGGGAAGTTTATGGAGTTTTGTGTTACTGCCACAGGTAGTTTAATTTAAAGGTGCGTGTTCCGATGTGTTAGGGACCCCCTGATCTTACCCAGCAGTAGTGTCGGTTTTGATATGAGATGAAAGGCCGATTTTTATCCTGGTAGTCTAAAATTTGAGCCCTCAAATCATTTCTCCCAAGATATAAACAAAAAAACACCGCCGGTTAGTGAGTTAACCATCATAAAATTAGCACAGCACAGCCACAGTATTGAATAGGGATTTGCAACATTGCATTATTGCGTCTACCATCTAAACCACAAGTTGTTCCACGAAGGTACTTGATGGTTGATGTGCAAGTTGCCAGGCTTCTATCAAAGTGAGAACACAATACAACTAAATTGGGACAAGGCACCTTTAACACAGAAGCATGATTGATGTGAACTCATATTTTTTTCTTAATTATCATGATATTACTAAGATCTTTTGACACAAAGGTTTAAGAGATGATTTTTTTTAATGTTACTGGGACCCCGAGACTCCATAGTAAATGCATGTAGCAGTTCACCAAATTACCGTTTGGAAATCACAAATGCCCAAATCGAGCAGATCGTGTCCTACCCTCCATGTACAGAACAACACGTATAGTCTCACATCTTGATAGCAGTACGCTTTGACAACAGAGATACAGAATGTTGCTGCTTTGCCGTATGTAGTTATAAACGGTAACGGGATGAATAGTTTGGTGTCAAAGGTCAGGTTACCAGGTCACGTGTCAGGTATCAGTATCAGTTTTCTCTTCGGGGGCGACCGGATATATTAAATCCGGACTATTGTTAAATCAAGTCTGTACATGACCCCTTGCCCAAAGGGCTATTATTTTTCTTCCAAAGACACAGTGTTGTTTATTATGTCTAAACAGTACAAAATTTACCTTTTCAAAAACCGACGTACGATATGACGATAATCGGTTGTTTTTTCATGTAGGGATAGTACGTCATTTTACCTGAATGGGCCCCCCGAAGCAAAATAATAAACCAATCAATGCCGTGACGTCATCAAATCTTTTTTTTCAAAAAATTGGCTGTTATTCCCATAATAAAATTCCTTTTTTAAGATTCAAAATCTTCTGTTATTGTTCTTTAATAATTAATATCCATTGTGCCCCCGCATGAATGGGAAAAAGAGGGGTCCATAAGTCTACAAATGGAAACCTAGTCAGCCGGCTTACATACCCTTACCTGAGGAACTGAATGAGCAGACGGATTCCCCTTGTGTTAGTTAATAGCAGGCGTACAGCCACTTGCGTGCGGCTGCGAGGGGGTTTGTTCTGATATTAAAAAACAAACGATTTTCTATCCGACGCTTCTGAGTTGTCAGTGCTGGATACTTGATCCAAACTCACTTCAAGTGAATAGGACACATCACACATCATTGTTTACTTCGGATGAATATTTGAATGGTGTATCGCAACCAAAGCAGACGACGGTGATTTTTTTTTCGTTAAGAACTTACATTTCTCTATTTATGTTCATTACTTTTTTTCTATGGTGCATTTTTGCTATTCTTTTTCAATTTATTCTGTTCTGTCTTTCGCTTTATTTTCTTCCTTCCTTCGGGTTAGACACCTTTGAATCTGTCAAAATTCTAATATAATTCGTACAATTACCGTTTCGTTTAACTCAGTCAGTTTTGAATAATTTGATTTTTGTTTTTTAATTTTAGAGACTCTAAGTAATAAATGCAGTAGTCAATCTCTGACAAGACCTCAATGATGTGTGATTGAAATGTATGGCGAAGCGATTCATAGCAGCCAGAGGCAGACAGAATAATACACATAACATTTAAAGTGCTTATGGCGGGGCGACGATATGTGTCTAATTCGGAGGCTCGCCAGGACGTAATCACTTCGCACCAATTCAGAGTTATTTATGACACAATTTCTGGATAGACCGTGCCCTTTTGGATTTATTAAGATGAAATGTTACAAGAAAACATCTAAATATAGGTCAAAAAGCATTATGTATTTCTATGCATAATTACCAAAATCGTTTCAGCACACAGGAATTTGCGCCGTTACGCTCCAAACGCATGAAGTCAAGATTTTTTTTTTTTTTTGATTTATTGAAAAGACCCAGTAATATAAAGTATGAAAATAGACCAAAAGCCAAAGTTCAAAAAAAAAAAGTAACCACTGCGTTTGTAACAAAAACTTCATATTCCGGGTAAGTTCAAATGTTCGTCAATAGCTATCTTACGGCAAGCGCGTACACATTTACTTAAGAACTTTTTTTGATATTTCGTTATTGTAAAAGGGAAGTCCTTACATCCATGAAACATTTTGTTGTTATGACAGCGAGTAACAAATTAATTATTTTCGTATTTTGTAAGCTTACCAATTTAGTTCAAGGTTGGTGACAGTTTCACAATGTGCGTGTGCCAATGAATGCTGGAGGAAAAGAAATTTCTTTCAAAGCAATAAACAAGAAATAAAACCAGAACAGTGCCCTTCAGATAAATTTTGAAGGTCGAATGCATTACCGAATTGGTTTAGCGTGATGAGATCGAAGCTTGTTTTTGCACATTTGTTTTCACTGCTTTTCTCCCGCTGTAGATGAGATGAATATCTACTGTAGATGACGATTTGATTGATATAACATTATTGATATAATGTTGGATTAATGTTTTATTTTCGTACTCAATTGAGTAAGGCTTTCAATTACCTGACCCATATCTATAGAAATTATCCGGGAAATTATCTGCAGTTGGAAATCTCCCGGGAGGATGGGAAGTGGTAAAGAGGTAGAAGGCAAAGAAGATTGGACGTCTTGGGTAGGATTCGAACCAGGGACCCCGGCGCCCCAGTCCCATGACCAGGGATGGCAAGCCAAGAAGGTTTCGCTGGCCGCGAATTTTTTGTTCCGTAGTTAACTTAGTCGAGGCTAAAACGGGGCTAGGTATCACCTGGAAGGAAGTTTATCTCATGTGATTTTTCTAGATCAGACTTTTTATGAGGAATAAGAATATGTTAGGTAAAAAGCCCGAATCCTGAACGCACCCCCCCCCCTAAATAGGGGCTTTATATTCGGAGGGGGGGGGGCAAAAAATAAAATATTATGTAACATATGAAGACAAGATATACCGACCATATAGTGACCTAAGAATTAAGCTTATTCAGGAATTTAAGCATAATGTACTTGATGTAGTAATGATACAAGGGCAAATAAGCTGTAGGGAATCATCACTAAATGCCCCCCTTAAAATAAAATCACTAAATTGCGTAAAATACACACACTTGCCAAAGGTATTGCAACAAGCAGAAAACGAAATTCATCCCTCCCCAATTGATTTAAAAACTACAGGATTCTTACGTAATCATTGTTAAAATTGTGAATTTCAACTGACTGCTGTTTCCCATAATCAAGTAGTGAAAAACTTAATTTGATTTTTATGAGCCCTAAATATGGCGTATCTGGCTAAGTGATAATTTTGCCGATTATACTCGACATTTGGGTTTGTCAGAGTCAACTTTAAATGTTTTTATGGCGAAGAATCGGAGTGCTTGTAATGAACCGAATAGATCCAGTCAATAATGTTCACCACCATGTCAATCAGAAGTTAAGGGCAAGAAAGAGGTCACATGAATAACTTGAAAACAACTTTTAATCGCACCATTGACATTGGACTGTGTCAGCAATGTAATTAGACCACGATTTACGTAACCACGTAATTTTATCATTCAATTACATTTCGGATATTTCTCCAATTTTCTTCAATTTTTAAGACCACTGTCTTCCCTTGGACATTATCTCATTTCCGGTCCACACAACTAATCTGATTTCCTCTAATACCTTTACTTAAATCCTAAGGAACCCGTAGATTTAAGCGGCTTTTTTGAGCTCTTCTTTTGTTTTATGTGTCTAAGTTTCTTCTGGAGTGGCAAGCGGCAGTTATCGTCCGCCATATTTAGGAAACTTTGACAATCAAATCAACCTTTTTTTCACCCTCTTGGATTCTTCTGAGAAAAACTCTGTATGTAAAACACACGTAGGAATTTAATACGTATATGTGGTCAAGAACCCATGGTATAATTTGAAATTAATTGTGATTATAATTTCATTTTCTGCATCTTACTTTTGTCCCATGTGTATATATAAACCCATTAAGGAAGCGATTTTGTAATTCAGGGTGTAGTGTAGTTCACCTTTGGAAGTTGGGTGAGGTGGCAAGAGGGTAAAATACAGTAGGTTATGGTATCAACCCATGGTTGTACTTGAATGGAAATGCGACTTATATGTTCCTACCAGTGAGTAGAAATGCTTTCCAGTGTGGGATTAAAAGAGCTCATTGAAGTTTGATTTTTATTTATGAAAAGGAAGAGTGCTTGGTTGTAGATTGAAGTGAATGGAGGTTGATTGGGTGTCCGTTGATGTCAAATGGGGTTCAAGGACATGCATTTTGATATCCACAAATATATGGAAGCGTCCCCACCTCCACCCTCAGTACACATGAGTTTTGACTGGTTATAGACCCGACATTAATATCTTATCACAATTCTTGATGAGTATGGTCGTTCAATGATTTTGGGCCATAAAGTTGGGTTTCAGTAGGGCCAATAATGGACTTGATTCCATGTTGTGATCAATTTACACAAAAACCCATTCAATATAGTCCTCTTGTCTTTAAAAACTTGATCTAGATCACATAATTTCCAGGAATTTTAATGAATTTGAGAGTGGGACGGCCATATTCTGAAATTGTTTCTTTCCTTGTGAGTTTATTTTTTCTTATTTCAAATTATTTTATTTTGTTTCGAACTAATACAGCTTATGCTGCTAGGTTATGAACTGTTAGGATACGGGCTATTAAAAAACTTTACCAGTATCAATCGTCGCCCAATCACATACGTCTTATCTGACGAATGCCGTTTTCGAGAAAATCCTCCATTGAAATTCTACCGGGAGATTTATTGTTGGTACTATGGAATTAATATTACAATTTACTGTTAATTTTGTCATTATGAAAACACATTCTGAAGTTTTATGTTTACCCTGCTGAGATTTGAAAGTGGCAATTATATTCCTGATATAAATCTACAAAGTCATAATCTGTATGTGAAACCAAAAAAGTCGTATTTTTAAACATTACTACTCTAATTTCACCATTATGTTTCAATGCGTTCAGATAGATCTCTATGTGAACACGAAATGTTCACGCACGAGCAGATCGACGCACATAGAATCTGTATGTAAACCGCTTGTTTTACGAACGCGTTTAATTATACTCCTATGGAAATTACGTGTAAATGATTCATAAGACAGTATGTGAAATCGCGATATGCAGATTTTAGATTAATGAACAAATTTTTAATTCCAGTAATCTCACTATTTGGTCACGTCAAGATGTGTAACTTTGTGCCTGTATAGACCATAACATTATAAGTACATATGCAAAATATCTCAAAAACGTCACAAATGTCAGATAAGACAGAAGTGATGTGGCGACGAAATATGACAGTGCGTTTTAGATAGACATTAATTTATTATATCAAAATATCACACCGGCAACAAAACTCGCACGTATACCAGGCCGCTGAGCAATTATTCAATTGTATCTCTTACCAATTTTCTATGGCAAACCATAAAGGCCATAAACGTAATTGCTGCAACGCGTTGCTGAGAAAGTAGCACGCGTTGCCGACATTTCGGCAACTCGTTGCGACGTTTCGCCACAAAATCATTGATTTCGTGTGGCGTATTCAAAAAACAACCCACAACGCGTTGCAAACCTTCACCACGTCGTTGCGAGCTTCACAACGCGTTGCAACTTCACACGCGTTGCTAATCTCAACAAGCCATAAGGCTCATAACGTATTGGGGGGGGGGGCCCGCAACGCGTTGTGAAGTCACAACGCGTTGCGACATTTCGGCAACGCGTTGCGACATTTCGGCAACGCGCCGTTGCGAACATTTTCGGCAACGCGTTGCGACATTTCGTCAACACGTTGCGACTTTCCGGCAACGCGTTGCGAATTTCCGGCAACGCGTTGCGGTGTCGGCCATCAAAATCATGCATTTCTGTGACGTCTTTCAAAAAACAAATCCACAACGCGTTTGCGGCAATACCCTTTTTATGACCCTTATATTGCCTTCACAACGCGTTGTTGAAGTTTACAACGTGTTGTGAAGCTTGCACGCGTGTTGAAGGCTTGCAACGCGTGTGAGCCTAAGGGTCATAACGTATTTGCCGCAACGCGTGTGTGGTCTATTTTTTGAAATACGTCACAGAAATGCACGAGTTTGATTGGCCGACGCCGGCAACTCGTTGCCAAAATGTCGCAACGCGTCACTTTCTCACAACGCGTTGCGGCATAACGTTATGACCCTTTGCTTGTGGAACCTCGCAACGCGTTGTAAGTCGCAACGCATTGGTGGAAGCTCGCAACGCGTTTTTTAAGGGCTTGCAACGCGTTGTTCGTTTCCACACGCGTTGCTAGATACTTGGCAACGTGTGTGTGGTCATTTTTGAAATACGTCACAGAAATTCGTCATTCTAATTGGCCGACGCCCGCAACGCGTTGCTACTTTCTAGCAACGCGTTGCCGAAATGTCGCATCAACTTTTAATTTTTGAAATACACCCAAAGACCTTTTTGCAGTCCCTGTCACCAAATGCCCCTGGGTTTGGAAATGCAGCCCTGACAACCCCTATGCACTTCATAGGTGGTGCCCCCCGGGCACTTTCATACTGTACTTTGACCAATGTGCCCATTTAAAAAAAAATAAGCCTGTCCCCGTAAGTGAATGCAAGAGTAACGTTTCCCTGTACTGGTCACGACCATAGGTGTATATCTGGTGCAAATACCGGTTGACAACTGAGTAATTGGAATATTTTCTGGGATGTACGGTTCTCCAGCAGTAGCGCAGGTCCTTCATCCAATCAATCGGATTAGGGCAATTAGTTGAATAGGCGTATGAACATTTTATCTTTGAAGTAACATTTGAAACCATTCCTTCTTTCTCACTTCCTGGTATGGCTAGCGGCTAAGAAAGATCTCATACGCGTTTATTAATGGTGACGCACCCCTTACAGGTACATAATTTTGCTAAACAATTGTCTAAAAATTTTTAATCAAAATCAGTTCTACGCGTGTTCTCACTCAGTATGTGCACATTTCGTGAAAATGAATTAAATGTAATCTCCTTTTTTTTTCCTGAATATCAATGACCAGCGATGTAACAAACCACGTTCCATGAAAAACTTCCAGCAAATAATGGTTGCTATTGATAAGTAATCCGCCTTTATGAATAGGATGAATCGGACAACAGCCTTCAGATTTCCTCTGGGACTGCGAAACCATTGTTATTTTCCATTACGTTAACACTTTTGATTGTTTCACGCGCCCGGTTTTAGATTGAACTACAAAAGCTCATCCAACGAATAAATAAAACTAAAACTTCTGCTGGGAGTTAAACTTTGAGATCGTATATTTCATCATTTATTCAAAAGAACACGAAGATGAGTAAAAAATCATTAATAAGTTTTATGGTTGTGGCAAGCTATGACCTAACAACTTGGGTGCAGAACCAACACCCAAAACTTAATCAGATTAAGTATTTAACTTACCTCTTTTCTATTCAATTCAAAGTTTGTTCGGCACCGGTTCACATGCATTTCATATAGGTGAATGATTTTTTCGAATTCTCTATGAAACAATAAATTGCATAGAATGGGGTTACGCGGCAAGTTACGGGTTTTGTTTGCACCAAGATGTTAGGTCACAGTTTGCCCAACAATTTTTGTTTTCTCATTACTTTGTTTCACCTTGTTTCCCTCGAATAAGGATGAAATATGGTCAAGAAATTGAACACACAGTGAACCTTTTACTTTATTAATCGGTGAAAGAGGACGGGTAATTTGTGTCCACGTCGAAATAGCTGTCTAAATCGGGTGGATGTATCGCACCTCATCTTTTTCAGTTGCATGGGTAATAACAATGACTCTGCAGTTCCAGATGAAAAAGAATCTGTGAAGTGTTTTGGTCTTCTTACGTACCGAGCGGATTTACACTTATCAATAGCCCCCTTATTTGCTGGAGTAATGAATCATGGTAATACTTCCCGTAGTCACTGAATTCAGTGGCATAAATTGAGATTGACATTAACATCATTTTCCTCGAGAAATGTTCACATACTAGAAGTGAGAACACACGTAGAACTGATTTCCTAATTTTTACGAAAGTTATTTGGAAGAATTATGTCTTCCCCCGGTGTGCTCCACCTTTGTCCTTATCCGAGATCTTTTTCCTTGGCATCATGGCTCATGTTACAAAGATATCGATTGATCGTTTAAAGATTCCAATTGTGATTTCATTCATAATTAATTGAATGGTGGTCGGAATAACCGCTCCTCCCGAATCGCAAAATGATATACGCAGGGCCGTAGCCATGGGGGTGCGACGCACCCCCCCCCCCCAATGACAAAGGTCCCGCTTTAATGATGTTGAAGGTCCGCTTGTGCCATGTTTAAGGTCCGTGTATTTCAATTAAAAGTTTGGCTTAGCATTGTAATGAATGACAAGCAGCCGTGTTACTATACTTTGTTTTCTCAACGGCTGCGAACTATATTATTTATTCCCTCCACCCCCCCCCCCCCCCCGCCTTCAGAATTTGGAGACGACGGTGAAAAATTTTGGTCAAACCGCGAGCGCAGCGAGCCGAACCGCTTCTGCAAATCCGCACCCCCGCCCCCCCCCCCCGCATAATTTCCTGGCTACGGGCCTTGGTAACGAATCAGGCTACGTAATAAAGAGTCATCTGTATACTAGTATTATCTTAAAGAAGAATTTCAGCAACTCGCATCTGCCCGAATTTTAAGGGTTGTTTTTAGCGGAGTGGAACTAACGAACGCAATTACCACTCAAGCTTCAAGTCTATTTAAGGTCATCCTTGAGTCTTGCTCTAAGAACCAACGATATATATATAGAAGTTTTTTTTTATCTATGCAAGATAAGAGAGGAAAAGTGTTCTCGTTGTGCGGTAAGTTTACTCTCAGGGACCAGTTCAAAATTATCGGGGGTCACCCAGGTATAGAAGATCTGGCCAGGATGAGTTTCTCGTATGTAATTACGCTGTAATAGAGACGCAAATACCGATTATTTATCAAAGATAGAGCTCTTTAGCGCATATCTTTTGATCATGTTTTGGTCGTTACAGGTTGAATCTTGAGCCTTGCCTGATTAGATCAGAAACTCGTAGTGTATGTTTATGTCTCACATCCGTTTTCAATTTCTGCATTTTCCTTTTATTCTGTCTGGCGGTCCTGCCTCATTTTCTCTGTCTTTCTTTATCTGGATTTTATATTAACCTGTTCTCCTGCTTGTATAAACTTTTTTTTTTCAAAATATCATATTTTATAATTAATAAAACAATAAAAAAAAAAGCCAATAATTTATTGATTTTTTTTAAACATGTAAATTGATCATATATTATAAATGTATTCCTCAATGAACTTATTACAAAACCTAACATTATCAAAAGTTGATCTGGTGGCCATATACTTTCCACCTGTTTTGCCAGATAAGTTCAAATGATCCTTGTATTGAGAAATGGCATTTATCGATATAGTTAATTATTATAGTCATACAGCACACAGTTTCGACAAATTAACCTTTTGTTTCAGTGCATTTTCTTCTGAGATTGGCCTGTACGTTAACATCAGGTGCAGGCTTTCAAAAAGTTACCAAACAAGAGTATTTTATTTGTTTGTTTCTTTGTTATTGTTGTTTCCTTCTCTCTTTGTTTTGTATTTGTTTAATGGCTTCCCAAATTAACACATGCTATAGTCAATACAGTCTCTGTCAGGGTAAATGATTAAATTGCTTTTCTGCTTATTTTATCTGTGTTTGAGGTGTAAACTCAAATGTATGTCCGAGGCGGCACATAATGGCCAGTCAAATACATCAAAACACCATTCGAAGTGTCACGGCACTGTACGAGGTCTTCAAACATTGTAATATAGACGATAATTTTTTTTCACTCTTAATACGGACCTAGATATTAAATTAACAAACGATTTCTATCGATCGCTTCTGGTTGTACAGTCTTTGATACTTCATCCATCTCCCTTCAATGAATATACACATCCACAAACATTGTTTACTTCGTATGAATATTTGAATGGTGTATTTCGCAACAAAGCAGACCGACGGGTGATTTTTTGTAAGAACTTACCATTTCTCTATTTTAAAAATGTTTCAGACTTTTTTTATTGTTCATTCTGCTATCTTTTTCCATGTATTCTGTTCTGTCTTTCGCTTTACTTTCTCCCTCCTTCGGTAAGCCACCTTTGAATCTGTCAAATTCTAGTAATTCGTACATTAAAACCGTTTTCGTTAACTCAGGTTTTAATATTTGATTTCTTTTTTTAATTTAGAGACTCTAAGTAATAAATCTGGCAGTAGCCTCTCTGACAAGACCCGGATGATGTGTGATTGAAATGTATGGCGAAGCGATTCATAGCAGCCAGAGGCAGAATAATACAATCAAACATTTACAGTGCTTATGGCGGCTACGATCATGTGTCAATCGGAGCTCGCAGAGATAATCACTTCGCACACAATTTCAGAGTGATTATGACACAATTTTCTGGATAGGACGTGCCCTCTTGTTTTATTCATATGAAATGACAATAAACATCTGACATATAGGTCAAAAAGCATTATATGTATTTCTATCAATAATTACCAAAATCGTTTCAGCACACAGGAATGTGCGCCGTTACCGCTCCACGCATGAGTCAAGATTTTTTTTTTTTTTTTTGATTTATTGAAAGAACCCATTAATACTAAGTATGAAAATAGACCAAAAGCCAAATTCAAAAGTAACCCCCTGCGTTTGTAACCAACACTTTCATATTTCCGGGTAGTCAAATGGTTCGTCAATAGCTTATCTTACGGCAAGCGGCGTAACACATTACACTTAAGAACTTTTTTGCTATTCGTCGTTATTGTAACGCAAAAGTCCCTTACAGATCCATGAAACTTTTGTTGGTTTGTGCTATGTCAGCGAGTACACATTCTTATTTTCTTATTTGCCATGCTTACCAATTTATTTGGCAAGGTTGGTGACAGTTTTCATCAATTGCGTGTGCCAATGACGCAGAGCAAAGCATTTCTTTCAAAGCAATAACAAGAAATAAAACCAGAAAAGACATAACGCCCTCAGAAAATTTGAGTCGAAATGCATTAACCAAATTGTTTAAGCGTGATGAGATCGAAGCTTGTTTTTGCACATTTGTTTTCACTGTGCTTTTTCTTCTGCCGCTATAGATGAGATTAATATTATTCTGTATCCTGACGATTTATTGATATAACCCAAATGTTGGATTCCTGTTTTAATTTTTTGTACTCAACTGATTAAGGCTTTCAATTACCCCTGACTCATATCTATAGAAATTATCCCGGGAGATATTGCCGTTGGAAAATCTCCGGAGAGGAGGGAAGTGTAAAACGGAAGAGAAGTTTAAAGAAATTGGACATCTTGGGTGTAAAGCGAACCAGGGACCACGGCGCCCCATTTCCCCATAGCACGAGGGTTTCGCTTGCCCAGTCAGCAATTTCGTGTCCATATATGTGGTTCGTATGATGACGTCATCGCATCTTTTTTTTGACTTTTTCTAGCCTCAGCTCGTGCTTTTATTGGACGTGTAGGGTACATATGACATACATTATATTATTTATACCGCGCTTATTCTAAAAAAGTCTAAGCGGCCATTACAAACTAGTCTTGCCATTGGCATGACCAGAACAAAGATAACAATAGAGACAAACAAATTAAACTTCATAAGAAAACAGATGTGTCTTTAACAGCTTTTTTGAAAGCATTTAAGAACCAGCTTCCGGCGATGTATAAAGGCAGCTTTGTTCCACAGTGTGGTCCAATTAAACTGAAAACGCTTTTATCACCTGTGAAACGGTGTGTTTTAGGAACATGCAGTCTAGTTTGATTACCAATGAACGGAAGGTATGGTGAGAGCTGGTTTGGGTGTGGTTTTTAGAGCAATATCATAGGAGATGTTTCTGGAGGCATAACCATTTTAAAACATTGGTATATATAAACAAGCACTTAAAATTAAACACGTTGACGGACAGGTCACCAATGAAGCTTAGCCGGTAAGGATGATTGGCTCGACGTCTTTTGGCTCCGCATATCAGACGTGCTGCTTTGATTCTGATGCATGAAGTTTGTTGAAATGCGCAATGGTGATACCAGACAGTACAGAATTTCCATAGTCCAAGACATATAGACCATGGCCCGCACAACAATGATTGCATGTCTCCTCATCCAATACTTTCCAAATGCTAGCAATATTTCTAAGTGGTAATTGATCAGTGCGCCATAATCCTTCACCTGGCTAGTCATTGATCCATCCGAGGTCCATGATAACACCCAAGTTCCGAACTGGTTTTACAGGTGTATGACAGTGGTACCAACTTGAAGTGTGATATCATGGGAGATCTTAAATTGTGAGGTGATCCAAAAACCCAAAATCGGTTTGTCTCCATATTAATTTATTTGTTTGATGTCATCCAAAATTGATATCTGAATAACACTTCTCCAGAGATGTAATAGACTTAGAGACACTCTGTTAAGCCAAACTTCCATGAAAATGTTACCAGTGATAGGTTTGGTTGTTGTTTGTTTTGTGTGTTTATTACTCTTCAACCCCTAGAAGCTCAATGAAAATATTCTTACTTGCTTAACGACAGCCCGTCACTCCAATTTTTACAATTTTGGAAAACCCGCATCGAAGTATTGCGCTTATTCCGTGGAGGGCCGTCATCCATCCTTTTTTTTAATCAAAGCCAACACGGTCACCAAAAGTGCGAAGCGCGCTTAAAGGCTGACTCGGAACTTTTGAAATATATTTTTTTATTAAAATATTCACTAGAATAATTCAATCCAAAGTTTGGAGTTTGAAACGGATTTTTTGGTTTTGATGTAAGTAAAACATTGGTGTATATGCCGAACCATATGATATGTGAATAACGAAAATTCCGGATCCTGTCATTTTATTACAAGTTTTAATTTCTTCATTATGAAGAACATCGATTTGAGTTTTGCTCTAGTTCACACATTGATTATTATGTGGACAAACATTACGAACATGCAAAATTAGAAAATTGAGGGAGCTACCTATCCTGGAAACTCTGACGTGGCCTTTTCAACTCTCCTTTCATATCAAATAGTGTACTTTTCTCTTCCTCTTATCGTGTCCAAACACTGTCACACACTGGCCAAAACAGTATTGCAACATGCAAAAACGCAATTTGTAATCACAAATTGATTCAAATTATACATGTATTTCTTGACCACTCTTACGCCTTTAAATGTCCACAGTTATGGTTTTTTCTACAGATGTTATTCCCCGGAATCCAAGAGGGTGAAAACATGTTTTATTTGATTGTCATGTTCCATAATATGGCGAATTACAGGAACTGCGACGATAACCTTGCCGTGTGCACTCGAAAGGAATCAGACCAGAAAACAAAGGAAATGGGTCAAATAAGCCGCTGATGAATGTTCGGGGTTGTCAGTTATTTAAATGTTTGCAAGAAAAAATGGAATGGTTTTGAGGCTGTACGGAATGAGATAAAGTCAAAGGAAGACGGTGGTCTTAGAAAAATGTGTGAAAAATTGGAGACTCAAAGTGCTACTCGTCTGATAAATCACGTGGTTTACATAAATCATGTCTAATTACGTGTTCACAATGCATGACAAACAGCAAAAATTGTCAACGGTGAGATAAACATTTGTTTTCAATATCATGTTACCAGCTTTTCTCGTCATACATTCACGAGTCCAACGGCCTTGGACGTGCTCCTGCTCCCCTTTTTTTATTGACGTTATCTCATTTCCGGTCATATAACACTCCTCTTGTTTCCACCGCTAAAAATTTACAGAACCCTGACCAACCCATATAATCATTTAGTGATGATTTTGCAAACCATTTGACGTTCCTGTGCCTGTATCGCCTTCTGGAGTACAATCGGCCTCTTTAAAAACACGGCCATATTTCGGAACATGACAAGCAATCAAACGTTTTTCGCAACTATTTGATTCTGAGAAACCGTCAATCTGTCTGAAAATCGTAATTCGGACATAACTACTAATGTGTAGTCAAGAACACCTGGTGCAATTTTAAATTAATTTTTGAATATAAATTGTTTTTTCTCATGTTTCAATACTCTGGTCAGTTGTTATGATCCAGTCCAGAGACGAGTACAAACGTCTGGTGCTTCCTGATTCCGCAAGGTCCTTGTATTGTGCATTGTTGCTCCAGCAGTGGGCAAACCAAATATGTTGTGCTGTGGTGCTGTCCGGCAACGACAAAATCTTGTCCAACTGGAAAAATGTAAATCCCGTAACTGAATATAATTCAATGTGAAAATAATATTACATCTCTTAGGGTTGCTATCTTATGGAGGTCACGACGATCTAAAGACGAAAACAATGTTGAAATTGCGCTGTATAAATCAGCGGACATTATCAAGCAGTTATGGGATGGGGGCGTTGTATCCGTGACCAAAGTATGTGTGTTTAAATATGCTCCTTTACTCAGAATTATTTTCGGAACACCATGATTGCCAAAGTACAAGTTAAACATATACTGGACGAAAAACCAAAAGTCTTGTTTGTATTTTACGCCTCTACTACAGATTGGCTGCATTGAATATATGGCATCCCACCGTACACAGTTGGGCAAAACCACGTTTCGTTCGGATTACACTGAAACGCAAAGAAAATACAGAGAATAGGTAAACTTCCAAGTAACCCTTCAGATTGGATTGGTCCTATTCTTCCTTGTAGAGGATGGTATGTTTCTTGATGATTTGACGGGTGGTTTGACGCGTGTGATGTAACTTTGGCGGTAGTTACCTTGCGGTATGGGTAGTATTTGCCGTTTCCAAGTTGAGGGTTATGTCAAGGAACTTGGCGACTTCCAGTTGCAGTCGAGTGGTGAATGTTTCAGATATTCCGGTTCTTTGAATGTCTTGATGGTATCTTTCCTGATTCTGTCGGATACGGTGCTAGAAATGTTCTGTTCTGTGCAAAGCTGCTAAACCGTCGTTTTCTTCTGTAGAGTCCTATTTCCCCTTGTCGAACTTCTTGGATAGGAATGTTGAGATGTACAAGCCGTGGATCAGCCCCGGCGTAGCTGCCCCGTCGTGACACAAGACATTATTTCTCTTTTTCTTTCTTCCAAGGGTTGCCTCCATCGAATAGAAGAAGCGACGTTTCTTGAATGGCGGATGGCGTCGCTGTTCTGCTTGGAAATGTTGCGCGTTTTTTTTCTTGGCGAACGTCATGTTTTTTTGAGTAGGTCTTCTGTGATGGGATGGTTAAAAGTCGATAATGTCGAAGCTGATGAAGGTGTGCTTGTTCTTGTCGTCAAGTTGTGGAACCATTTTATGACTGAGTAGTACTGACGGAACTACCTTTCAAGACTAGATTCACAACCACAAGATATCTCAGAAATAAAAGCACCAGAACTTTAAATACAGGTTCTCTGTTTGTCGACGGTGATGTACAGTTGCGTCGGAGGAATTTCATGGATTTGACTTTCCTTCTTCAGTTGGTTCTGGAACTCGTCACTGGTAGGTCTAATTTGTAACAAGTTTTATCTGCCGCCTATGTTACGGTCGAGCGCTTGGAGACTTAGGACAGTAACTTTGGTCCATAGAGGGCCCAACATTCCATTGTTTGTTTACTCCTTTCTGATCATTTTCAGCATAGTAGGTATAATATCTTTTGGAGGCCTATAGACATTTTGTGTAAAAACCTTTTGATCACTAAACTTGACACCTGACACCCAAAACGGCCATACATGTGAACTTGACATTATCAATTTAGTGCAAGGACTGGAACCCCTGATATTCTTGGGGTCTTGCTGCACTCACCTACTAGAAGTTGAAGTAATGTTTTTTTAGTAGAACCTGTCTAGTACATTGTGGTTTGGATAATAAAAACAGCTGAAATCATGGCAAAAGATTTGATTATAACTTGCTTTTTATTATTTCACTGTATGACCAATAGGTCAATTTTTTGAGTTCATTTGTGGTTTGGAGGTAGGGGTAACACTTTCGAGCACACTTTCAAAAATCTGAATACAAACGATCCTAAAATTGTTATCCTGAGTAAATTATAAAAGGTGAAAATGATGGAGTGCATTTTTTTAAAAACTATATTTGGTTCAATAGGGTAGTTATAGCTATTTTAAGGTAATAAATGGCATTTTGGGGTTAAAATTTAGCAATTTTGTATTTTGCCATTTTGAAAAATATGTTATCCATACAACAATCCATGATGATTGAGCCTAAGTTTGTTTTTCTTGTAGAGATAATAATGCTGTCCTTTTTTAGGGAAAGGTTTGAAAACTCACTTTTTGTTACTTTTTTAGTAAATGCTCATAAATTACGCAATTTTTTCCCAAAAATTCTAAAAAATGGATTTTTAGCATGTTTTGAAAGAGTCTACGGATGATTCACTTATTTGGTGCCCCTTGATGTACACAAAGTTTTATTTTAAGGTTCTTGTACTTAACAAAGTACACATAAAGTCAGGTAAAGTCCGGAAAATAGCAATATTTTCATGGTTGCCATGGTAACCAGTAACCACTAGAAGCTTGAATGACTAAAGTAGAAAAATGTTCTCGGAACAAAGTTTTATTTCCACCATATCATGTAACTGCACTGGGTGAAAGTTAGTACACATCTTAATCGAGTAGGCCCCCCCCCCCGGCATGTCATCAGAGCAATTACTGTTGCCTGGAAACGTGCCAAAGTGCATAAATGTGATTTTTACATGCTGAAGAGTTACGGGACGATTTAACTTATTTTTCGTGATCCTTGAATGGCACCGGAATGGCTCAAACTTATTTTGGTGTTTGCTGACATAATAAGTCCCTAAAGTCAAGAATTAGCAATATTTTCATGGTTTTGCCATGGTACCCAGTGACCACTAGAGCTTTGAGTAGGGTCATGTGTCTTAAGTTGGGAACCCCTTTTGTGACGCACATATATTTGTTAGTGGAGAATCATCCATTTCTAAGATTTGTACAAACACTTTGTCTTGCCAACATCATAACTGTACAAAAGCATACATTTTTGGAAAGCTTATAAATAAAATAAGGATTCCAATGGCATCAACACAAACTCAATATTCAGGGTGTACAAGAAGATATACAGGGTGTAACAAGTAAATTTTCAATAAAAACAGGGTTGCCCTGTAAAAATTTAATTTCCTTTCAAAAGAATTTGATGCATTTGGTGACCAAAAATTGAAGAGAACACTAAAAGAGCTTTCAGAAAATATATAGTTTGTATAGGGTGCAGTGATTCCTTACGTGTGCACAGGGTGGCTTAATATAACATTCGTTATCAAACGCACTAATTAATGCAAATTTCATTTACTACTGTTAATTAGTTAATTCTTTCACTTTAAACTGATGTACATATGTGTACTAACTTGATGTCATACATTTGAAGCTTTGTTTTGATGATTTTTTGGCCATTTAGATATCAGTTTACTAAATATTAGTGTATGCTATTATTTGCTATATTTTACACAGAGGTCTATGGGAAAACCATCTTGCAGCTCGTTATTTTGTTCATTAAGTCTAATTAATACAAGTTAGACCATTATCTTTTTCCATGTTTTTCATTGCTGCAATGTCCAAGATTAAGTGTACATGCTACATCAAATAATAACTTAAAGTTATGTTTTTCATAATTTTGCTCAGCAAACTTGAGTTTTCCCATAGACTTTCTATGGTACCGTGCCCTCACATCCGTGCCCTCACATCCTCCACTCTGCACGCTCCTTAGTATAATTGATCATAAAATTAATTGGCATCAAAGGAGAAGCCTGAATTTGGTGTCAAATGAAAGAGGAAAAAATAGGCTTTAAAAAAGGACCAAAAAGAAGGGTGTAGGTATTCATCTTTATTTTGAAAACACCATTGTCATGTCATATTTTTACAAAAAAATGTCACACCTCCACCCTATTGAGGTTCCCAACTTAAGACGCATGACCGTTGAAAATAGTTGTCACACAATAACTAATAGTTTTTGACACCATATATGGTGTGACATTTAGTAAACATTTGAATATGAGCACCGGTCACCAAAAAAATATTACCATAGCAACACACCCAATATAAATTTGATATAAATTTGTGTTTTCACACTTAAGAGCCGTCCATAGACGCCAAGAAAACCACTTTCATGAAGGAAATGTTGCATGAAATTTATATCACATGTGAAGGGTCATAAGCAAACGCCAAATCAGCAATAAAAAGTGAATGTTATCATCTGGGTTGAATTGACGTAAATTGTTCTTAAAAACGAACTTGCAAACACCACAAAAAGCTAATGACCCTTGCATTATCCCTGTATTACATAATATTTAACCCAAAGTTTGCTATTTTAGGCAATCATGTATATAAATATATAGGCACAGTCTAACTTCCCCTAACAGCTTCCCAAGGACACAAATTCATGGCCATGGCAGAGCTCGAACTCGCATATACATAATAGTAGAGTTCAAAATTTAAGTCCCATTCTGGAAGTTTACAGCCTTTCATTAACACTTAAGTGACCAAGGGGGGGGGGGGTCCTAGGGACCCCCAAAATTTGTTTTCGCGCTGGCCGCATTACGCGTGGGAATTTTGCGCCGAAATTGTTTGTAATTGTCTGACTTTTAAATGCGCTTCTTTTCATACCAAAATAATTAAAATCGGCCAAGCCGTT